>CAEFZX010024442.1:0-171074 GCA_903066825.1 Alfaro cultratus
GATCCCAGGCTGGTAACTGAATCGTCAACATTTTTATATTAAAGCAAAGCAAAGGTTGGAATAACTGGAACCTCATGTCTTACCGTCTATGGAAAGCATAGACGGTAAGGCAGGACAACATTCACAACTGATGAGCTAATTTATGACATTCACTGTAAATAAAAGAAAATGAAAGAGAAATTTTACAGAACTGAAAGTCATTTCAAGCTTGTCTGCGATTACATTTTGGAATGAATAGAAATAGATTAAAAAACATATTTAAGTTTATTCACACCTCAAAAAAGCATTCTTAAGGTCAGGTGATAAAGAGAAGCATCAAACAGGAACACTGAATGATTAGGAATGTGATCAACACAAAGGTGAGGTCATAGAAGCAAAGTCGAGAGAGGTAAAATAAAAAAAGTGATAGAAGGAAAATATTGTTTTCCACTCAGGAGCCGCTGGGGCATCAAATCACTCTTCCCTCCTTTAAAACAAAGCTCACAGTGGAACTTGTTGCATTGATAGATAGATGCACACAGACCAATGCAGGGATGCATGTACGTTCAGATAGTGTGTGTGTGTGTGTGTGTGTGTGTGTGTGTGTGTGTGTGTGTGTGTGTGTGTGTGTGTGTGTGTGTGTGTGTGCGTGGGGGTGTGAAACACAGCATTTTACCCAACATGAACCCTGCAGAGTAAACAGAACCTTGCATTAGCCTTGCAGCTATCGACCACCGCCGTCTGCCTACATCTGAACGGTTTGTTTACTATCGCTCGATGACTTCATTCCCCTCCTCTCCCCCTCAGGGCTGCAGTGGAGACTGACCTGAGCAAACCCAAACACACACACACATGCACACGCACGCTCATACACGCAGCTGATGAATTATGTAATACGAGTGATTTGGGAGTAGCGAGAAAGCCTGGCTCATGAGGGATTTCTCCACAGATGCAGCAGTTTACTACACTAATAATAACAACAGTAGGAAGCGTGCGCATATCTTCCGACAAAACTAGCGAAGATTCGAAGCTGGCACATGAGTTGAAAGATTTACCCACACCATTCCAACCGGTCTTTCTGTGAACTCACAGGGTGGACCAGAGAGGAACAGCCTGAGCTGTGAGTCAGTCGGGCCATCAGCATTGGCTTCTTTAGGTCTCCAGACTGGGAGTTTCTGTCTTGATGAATCATCTTCTCGAGAGTAAAAGTTCTGTAAGTCGTTCCATGTCGTCAGAGCCATCTCTGGGCCATCCAGCCCACTTGAGGTGAGAGTCAGATTGTTTTGACAAATGAGCGGTGAATGGTGACCCTGTCCCTGGTGTGTTCTGGTTAACATTGCCAGTGGAGACATCCCAGAGGGACTCTGCGATCAAAGGCATAACAGCATAACGTGAACTTTGTGGAAGTAGTTGGAGAATCTGTACTGTGAGGCATTATAAGAGTGTGATGTTTAAAATGTCATCCCCCACCCTCACAGAGGGTGAGGTGAGGGGGCGTATTAACGGAAGAGGCCTGAGCTGTTAGTTCAAGCAGCTGTTTGACGGAGGACTGCTTCATTTGAAAAAAATCCTCTCCAGATTTTTCTGGAGCAAGATCCATGGGGGACAACTATAGCTGGCAGGTTTTTTGTCACACTTTTTATCAACAACATAGCATGTTAATGGCTCCTAATTAACCTCATGGTGGTTGATGAACAGTCAAAGGTTCTCCAGGTTTCCTGGGCTACATGAGTCACAGATGGAGTTCAAGTGAAAAGGCATTTACTGGGAATGCAGTTAAAATGCTAGTGAGGTTTGCTTAGGAGGGTTACCAGGATAAAAACGGTTTACGCTCCAAAGAATACAACGTCACAACTTAAATTGACAAAGTTGCATCTGAATGAACTTGATCACCTCTGGAACAATGTTCTTCTGATAGAAAAAGATGCTTATTGAATATCCACAACAACATGTTTACAGAATACCAATCAGAGAATCTAGTCGGAAACACTTCATCTCAACGCAAAGGAGTGTAGAAGAGGAATTCTGATTTGGGCTCAGCTTGTAGTCATTCAGTCAACATAAACTCCTCTGTATACCAAAGTATTCTAGAGTCAGATTGCAGACCATTTCTTCATCAGACATCCTCATAACAAACTGAGTCATGAAACAGAAGTATGATCCTCAAACAATGCAGTAAGTCTACCACAGAATGGCTGGAAAGGAGAATAATCAAAATGTTGCAGTGGTTTAGTTGGGAACTTCAATGTAAGTGAAACGATGGGGCTCGTGAGGTTTGTGCCTGCAAACCTCAATGAACTGAAGCAAAGGTGAAAAACATAGTAAGGCCAGATTTCCATAAAGTGTGGGTAGAGACTACTTCAAGTCAAGGGGTGTACTTCATTTTTCGCATAACTTTACAAGACATACCTGAGAACAGTCTGACTGATTCTTTAATATATATTAATGCTGTTAACAAGCTGAATTCATATGGTTGAGGACATGTAACATATACTCTTGACAGGATTTGGACTTACCTTATTAGATAGTTATGCTAACATAAAGATGAAACGTTATTCACAAATTCTATTTGAAACACTGTCACAGACATAAAAAGGAGTGTACATAAAAAACCATACTGGCTTATTTCTGTTAGGATCTTTTTAGCATGTTAAGCTAAAAAGAAGCAAGTCGGTCCAATTTGAACACAACTTTGACTCGTGGTGGTATGATCCTGGAAATGCTTTTATACTGCTTCTTACCGATAATGCCACTCATCCCCACTGGTGATGTCCTCGACGTGTTTTGACAGTACAAAGGCACAAAAACCATCTCATTTATACAACAGGCTTCCGATTGAAAACATGAATTGATTTAGAAATTGAAAGAAAAGTTGTTAGGCTTTGCTAAGGCAGAGTTTGGAGCACACCAAATTGGCTAAAGAATGCCTGACAAGGCCAGCCTTTAACTTCTTACTTTTGATTGAATTTGGACAAGAAACACTGGCTAAAAAACAAATGTTTTTTTGATGTTTTTCATCACATACATCAGGGCCAAAACAAAACAATGACCTGAAATAGCTACAGAAAAAAAGGCCATGGACATTCAGGGGGTTTAAAGCTGGCTTACAAACATAGTACAAGCAAACACAGGTATGTTGTCTCCTGCAAGAGATCAGGAGACATATTTAGAACTAAATATGTAGTCCAAATTACATCTCACTGAAAGTAAGATCTCTGTAGAAAATCTGGATGGGTCGAACCTAATTTGTATATGATATGATCCAGAAGAAGCTGTATTTATATGGAATTTGGACTTTTGCTTCCATCCCTTGGATAACTCTAATCTCAACTATTTCAACTCATAATCACTCTGTCACAATTATAAAACATATATCTGTTTCTGTTCTTTAATCAGCCAGGCCCTGCTGGAAACTGTATCATAATTTTTAACACTCTTCTTGTACAATGTTTAAGAACAATA
This sequence comes from Alfaro cultratus, assembly GCA_903066825.1. NCBI lineage: Eukaryota > Metazoa > Chordata > Actinopteri > Cyprinodontiformes > Poeciliidae > Alfaro > Alfaro cultratus. The sequence continues at coordinate 3,442 of CAEFZX010024442.1, forward strand.
TTTAAACAAATGTATTCAATCAAAAAGATTTTTTACCCCATACAAAATAAAAATTACCTGTTTTTTTTGTTTTTGTTTTTGTTTTGTTTTTTACCAAAAATAGGTTATATGTGGATGTTTCGACAAATAAAATGGTATTTATTTCTGCACATTAGTGTGAAAAGGAGAACGCTGTACACCTGTTTCACACTTTATGGGGTATGCCTGTTTGAACTGCAAATCAGCCACTAAATGCATTTAGGCATCTGGTGAAGACGGCCTGCTGGAGTCCAAAGAACCAGAATGGAGAAGAAAGGAGATTTAAGATTTGTTGGAGGCAGACTAGTAGGTCTGAATATTTCAGGAAACGATGGGATTTTCACACAAACCATGTAAGACGTACAGGGGATAGATCCAGAAACAGAAGTTACTCAGTGAGGAACAATTGTGTGGATAAAAATGATCGATTGACATCAGAGGAGGTTCAGCAGTAGTTCAAATAAACACTAGCTGCAACCAAAGTATTAGGTGTATCATATATAAAGGGTCCTTGTGGAACATTGAAGCTGCTACAGAAGCAAAAGATCACATCAGGTGCCACTCCATACAGCAAAGAGAGAGAAACCAAGGCTACAATTCACAGATGCTTACCATAAGATGGCAATAATAATTTGAAAAATGTGACTCAGTTGGATGAGTCTTGCCACAGTTTGCTGTGAAACTGCATTGTGGATGTGCAGCTCACAAGTATCTCTGAGGAATGTTAGTGGCACCTTGTGGGATCTATAATATGAAGAATCAAGGCAACTCTGGAGGCAAAGGGGCAATTTGGTCTGGTACTAGTTGTAATGTACACAGCAGTGCTTATACATTTATGTTACAGACTGTCAGTGAACGCACCAGAGAAAAGACGGACATGCAAGTGCACACAAGTGTGGTAGAGAACAGACAACATCCAGAGACAGATTGTAACCATGTGTTGCTGTAAGAGACGCATTTCGTGTGACTAGTAAAGCGACATCAACTCCAATCCAGTGTAATTCTTTATAAGCATGCAAACATCACTCTAGTAAGGAGTATATCGCTCCTGTCCACTGATCAATGTTGATTCATAACGGTGCATTCATGCCAGCCTTGTTTGGTCGGCTTTAATCAAACTAGCTGGTTTGTCTAGAAAGTGCGGTTCATTTGGGGAGTTGTGAATGCATAATCGAACTCTGATGCAGACCAAACTCAAGGTCCCGGTTTGGTTGAAGTGAACCCTGATGCGGTTCGAATGTGAGATTTTCTTACAAGGAGACACAGCTTGATACACCACAAAGACACACACACACACACAGTAAGGGACACACAGTGGTTCTCATTGCCGGCTTTTACCTTTGAAGGCATTTGTAGCTGGTAGGTCAGTTTCCTGCATACTGCTCCTTCCCACGCTCAGCCAGCTGCTGCGGATGCTGCGATGGATGCCGATGGGCCGACCTTAACCTGTCCAGGCAGAGGCCGTCGGAGGGGCGGAGGGTGGTCGAGAGGACAGGGTGGCACCGGCCAGTCTCACCGCCATCTCTGTTCATTAACAGCCCATGTGCTCAAGCGAGAGGCAGCTGTTTTCTCACACCCGGCAGCGAGTCAGGGTCCCTCCTGTGCTTAGTGACAGCTTGTCTTGTCACCCCTTGTTCTTTTTTTTGTTGTTGTTTTGTTTTATGCTGCTGCCTGGATCACTGGTCTGTAGAAGGGGGTTCAGCTATGTTCTGAAGGACGGGAGAATAAAGGGATGGCTCACAGGAAAAGAGGACGGATTGTGACAGAGATTGATGGGGATTTTGTGGCACGGTGAGAGGATGAAGGATGCGGCCCGGGCGCGGCTCAGAGTTGTCTTTCATAAGCAGCTCTTATTGCCGTCCCCTCTGATTGGTTTTGATCTTTTGCTTCCTGGTTTTGTTTTCCTCCTCCCACATACGTCCGAAATTCTCCAGCAACTCCTCCGCCACTCTCAGGTTGGCTCCACAGCTGGGGAAAGGAGAGGAAAAACACAGACAGAGGGAGGGAACTCGGTGAAGAAATTCATGAGATACCAGAAACAACAGGTGATTTAGGTGGACCACAGCAGAACGCGGGCAGGGCTAACAGCTAGCCTGCAGTACCAAGCTGAGAGAGCACACACCTCCACCAACTCCCACGCACAAACACAAACGCAGATGCGCACAGGGGTGGACGATTGCCGTCTGAGCTGGGATCGTGGGCCGCGGGCTGGCATGGACCCCCTTTGGTTCCTCTCACCCACCAGGCTCTCACATGAAAGGGGAAAGTTTTTCTTTTTTTTTTGAGAGCCAAGCACCGCCTGTGACCCTGTTTCACAGAGCGGCGGAGAGATAGCGCCACATGTCAGCATGCCACTTTGAAGTCTGCCTGATAAACAGGGCTGGAGGAGGCTACAGCTGAGGAAACAACAAAACTTTATTTCCATTTCAAAAGTACCAAGTGCGGTTTTTGTGTGACTGGGAAAGAAATAAATTCCAAAAGAAAGAGAGGGTGGGGGGACAGGGAAAGAGGGGAGGAGGTGAGGCTGTTTGTGAAGTAGGAGAAAACTACTTTTTCTTGTTATTGAGACATAAAAACGAGGGTACGAGGGAGATGCATCACATACGGGGATGGGGTGCGACGGGGGAAGGAATCACAGAGGGAGGAAAGCCTGTGTGAAAACATGAAAGAGAGAGACAACCCACATAAAATGAAGCAACTAGGAAAGGAAAAGAAACATACAAAAAATATATTTATAGAACAGACGAGGCAATCACATAAAAGCACAAAGAAATCAAACACCAGATAAGAAAAAACAGGTTTAAAAACAAGTTCAAGGCAAGGAATGACATGGAACAAGTCAAAGGGGGGAGGAATAAAAAAAAGCAGACAGATAAACAAACATACGCCCTGTCTGAGTTTTGGAACGGCTCAATGGATCTCAGTCTTATCTCGGCTTTGTTTGCTGGTTCTTATCGAGCCTCATTACAGTAAGCAGATGCACAATAGCTTGGAATAGAGGAGGTGAGGACCGAAGTGCTGTGGAAGAAAATTGAGTTTGTGATGCACCACATGCACGGTGTGACTCGTCACAGTCTTCTTTTGGCTTAAACCAGGTCAGCATCCAACATGTTGCAATGTCTTCTATCAGGTTGAGGTCAAACCGGCCAAACTCCTCTGCATCAGAGTTGCTCACTCATGTGTTTGTGGATATTACTTTGTTTACCGGTTCCCACAACGTTGAAAGAGTGAAATAGTCCAAAATGTCCTGTACTGTGCAGGCAGTCAAGAGACGTTCTCCTGGCAAGCGTCCATTTGACTGCCTGATGGAGAAATACGATTTATCCCTCCACAGAACTCATCTCCGCTACTCTAGACTGTAATTGCAGCATGATTTGCACAATAGCATGCAACACTTTGAATTCCACTTGGTGAATATGGCATGGATGCAACTGCATAGCAACTGAAGCCCATAACACAGGGGTCTCAAACTCCAGTCCTCAAGGGCCAGTGTCCTGCAACTTTTATTTGCGCCTCTGCTGCACCACCTGAATAGAATAATTAGCTCATTAGCAGGACTCTGGAGAACTAATCTACACAAGGAGGAAGTAATTAAGGCATTTCATTCCAGCGTTTTGTACCTGTGGCCCATCTAAAAACTGCAGGACAGCTTGAGGACTGGAGTTTGAGACCCCTGCCATAACATGACGCGCTCAAGGAACAGTTCTTGAGCTAACGTTTGGGCAACGGCAAGTTTGCCGTAACTGTTGATTCTTCAGAAAGTTAGTGACCTCTGTGATTTATCCCCCACAAGATCCAATGACGCCGCTATTATTTTTACATTTACATTACCACATCTTGGTTGAGTTGCTGTCGTTCCCATTAACTTTCACTTCATTATAATATCATCAACCATTGACTGTTCAATGTTTTTATTATTTTTGTAATTTGTTTTTTGTTCTTTCTTGGCTCTAGTGGCCTTTATTTGAAAGTGCTATGACAGGAAAGTAGGGTAATGAGAGAGATGGAAGACATGTGGCAAAGGTCACCAGGCCAGGAATTGAACCTGTGACCTTTTGTTTATCTAATTCAGTTTGTTTTAGTTTTTAGAGTGTTCTGTGTTTGCTAGTTACCCTTAGTTAGTTAAATACTGCTTTGTTTTAGTTTAGTTTTTATTACTTATAGTAGTAGTTACAGTAGTTTCAGTTTTTTCTTACTTTGGTTAATTTTAAGGTGCAGAATCCAAAAAATCTAAGTATTGTATTGTTATTATATATACATCCATTAGGTAATGGATACTCAACAGAAGATAACATTTAAAAAAATGTTATTTTTGAACAACCAACTGGAAATGTCTAACTTTTGCGCTATTTTGCGGACTGGTGCAAGAGTTGCCAGGAGGAATATGAAGAATCATAATTTGCAGACAGCTGACGATTTTAAATCATTTTGAAAGGTCAATAAATCGATTCATAGACATGAAAATTAAGGATATCATGTTTATAACTTTAGTATGTTTTAGTGAGTTTTATAAACATGATATAGTTCCAGTTAGTTATAGTTTTCCCCATTAACTCATTTCAGCTAACAAAAATGATTTATCGGTTTCAGTTTTCGTGATTTTGTTAGTTTTACTTAATAACTACAATAGCCTCGAAATATACCAACAAACGTACAGGTTGTGGTCATAGAGTGGCAAACATTCAAAGGCTTATGAATACTTTTGCAAGGCATTGTAAAACTATAAGCTCAGGAAGCCTAAATTTACACTGAAAACTGTACAATGTTCACATTTATTTTATGAAATAAAAGTCAATCTTTTTGTCGCAAATTGTTATTATAATTATTGTTTAACTCAATTCATGTGATGTAATCTCCTGGCCCTCAAACAAAAGTGGGCCATGGATCAAGCTTGAATCAGTATAAAAAATATTAGCTCTCTCGTTTACGCTCCAAATGTGATTCTCCTACATTCACATGAAAGGAATCAAAACCAACTACAAGCTGAGGGTGCTAAAAAACACACAAATTAGGCAAATTCAAATTTTGTAGTCACAATTTGTACTGTTCTGGAGAAATTAAAACACCACATCGTCAATTCATGAGTCCAAAAACACTAAATAATTTTTAAGTAATTATTTATAGACCAATACCATATATAGAGGCAAAACAGTGTAAAGTCATTAAGCAGCTTATCAAATGAACAAGAGTTTTTCCTACCTTTATGGAAAAAATGCCAATGTGACCCAGCCAAAGTGTGGAGAGAAAAACTATTACTACAACTACTTCCTAAACTGTTGGCTGTCTGTCCGTGTGCCGTGTCATCTGAGGACAACTTGTTGTCAAGGCTGGCTGAGAAAGCAGGGTTCCAAGTGGATATTTGCTATCTGGTCATTTGAGGACAACACTTGGTCTCCAGTCTCATCTCACACTGTGTCCAACTGTAAAATGTCCAAATCTGACACTACTGAGGTACTCCAGATAAAAAGCTCCTGGTTTGCTGAAACAGAACCAACATAGATTCCAAAGTTTGCTGCAGGTTGTACTTTTTGTTATAGTGTACTAGAGAAACTATTGAGTTGAACTACAGAGCAAATCTGTGAGAGTGCTATAAGGAGCTCACTGGAATTTGAAAATTACTGCTATATCCATACTGGTGTGGACTCTGTAGAAGTTGCAAATGGTCTGTCACTCATGAAAAGCTCAGCAACTTGATGGGTCACCTAACCTGTAGGAAACCACAGGGGTCAAACTAGGATCCCTTGTGTTCCTGTTTTTTAAATGTTGTCTCTCAGCTGGCGAACCCAAGAATATGAGATACATTCACACTTTTTCTTGGCTGACCATTAATTATACATGTTGATAATTCCTACTAATCCCAGGAACTATAATGTCACCTATATTTGGTTGCAGTTCAGTATTAGCGGATTTCCCTATTTGAGGATTTTTCTGTGGAACACAACTCCAAACTATTCACTGAGAATTTATAGAGCATTTCTAAACTACTCAGCCTGGGAAGCTAAAGAACCTGTAGACACAATGAACGCTACTTAACACGTTACTGTCTGGCGTTTGCAAAGCAATCCAGGACTTACTTTCCTTGGTGCTGATTGAATGTATCCCAAAGAGCAGAGATAAAGAAGAACATGGATGTTTATATTGCACATATTAATGCATACTAAGGTATATTTCGCCTATTAAAATAGGCATTTACAAAGTTTTTAGAGGGGGTCTTAAGTATTTGTGGATTTCAGCTGTTGTGGTCGTTAACTCCTGAGAGTAGCAGAAGTCCACCATGTCATCCACTTCACAATTATGCACTGCTTTGTGTACTTCAATCACATAAGATCCCAGTGAAATTCACTAATGTTTGTGTTTCTAGTGTCACAGAAGGTGAAACATTGTTCTTCTGTAAGGCAGTTTGAAGCTTGTCTTTGTCTACTGACGGCTGTAAGGCTTTACCCTGGAATCAGTCAACAACAGCTGTACCACAGCTGGACTTGTCGCCATTCTAAGCATACTAACACACCATCATCGTTTGGATTTTGAATTCATCTCATTTCAAATGTATCACCTTAAAGGTTCCTGTTTTGAAAGTAACTCCAGAACATGGAGATCCAGTTAGGATTTCCAGGTCACAATTTTGTGGCAAAGAGAAGACATCAGCCTTCCATTAGAGCTCCAGTTTTATGAAAACCTTTGCCAGATGAACTAAGGCGCCTCTCTCTACTTTCTTTCTCTCTTTTTTTACAAGTTATAGAAAAGCAAACTCAGGGGAAAAAAATTGCCAATAAAATCATTTCTGCTGTGGCTTTGAATGCCTTTGTGACTGTGCCGGTCCCTGCTGATGTTGTCCAGACTCTCTGAACACACACTCAAAAAGGTTTTTTCCCCCCAAATAAACCTCTGAGGGTCCGCTCTTAAAGACAGGTGCAGCAAGGCTTTTAAAAAAAATCCCCCGGAATAGACGGCACTATGTTTGTGTTCCTGCTTGGTGTTATTGCATGAACTCCAACAATTCAAGGGCCTCGAGAGGCTGCTCTGACAAAACAAAACCAACAGCAAACACAGCAGAAACCCTCTAATCAAGTGTTCTTACACTGAAGACTCAATGTTTACCAGCTTCAACCAGCTTTATGCTAAGTGTGACCTTTCACCTGCTTAAAGTGGGTAAAGAGGAAAGCTTTCACCAGAGTGTTACTCATACTGGAGGACACTTGTGAGACTCTGGAACATTTGGTGACGCTGCGTGGCGCTTTGCGAAGCTGGGGTCATGCGAGGACACGGACTAATCAGCGAGGCAGCAGTCAGACGGACAGAAACAGACAGAGGAACGCAGCATTCAACCTGCAGCCGCTCACATCTGCTGCACTGAAACATCCAGGAAGAGAGAATTTGATTCCATAACAAAGAAAGCAAATCAGGACGCCAAAGAGACTTACAGCTTTGCTGCAACAGAGGAGGAGAAAAGAGATTTGAACTTACTAATGTCCAGAAGTGTCAATATTCCTGCTAATATAACCGTAATCCAGTGTGGAAGTATTTATAACCTTTGAACTTTGTCACAAACCTGAATACATTTTTACAAGAATGTTTTGTGAGAAGAAAACACACAATAGTACATACAAATTTTTCACCTTTTTTTTCTTTTACAAATGAAAATTTGAAAAGTGCAGCATGCATATTTTGCCTCATTAAATCACTACTTTGTAAAACGGTGGTGATGAAAGTTTTTAACTCGTGGGCCAAAAAACTGTCAAGTTGAAAATGAATTGAGGGATTGATTTTTGTTTTTCATTTGCTCTGTGTTCAGCTCCCCATTAACTCTGAACGCCGTGTCTGCTCCTGCTAAAGAAAAACGTCCCCACATCATGATGCTGCCATTGCTGTGTTTCACAGAGGTGTGTTGAGTGTAATATACAGAGTTAGTTTTCAGAAACTGATAACTTTGGATATTGTCTAAAGACAATATCTTGTTTTGTCTCGTGTGATCACAGAAGTGTCTTCCACAGGTGTGCAGTGCCACCTACATGGCTTGCGGTGAACTGCGAATGGGAATTCTTAAAGCTTTCTCTCTAACATACCGTCCTTCTTGTCACAGGTCAGATTTATGCACAGCACAAATCTGACCTAGAGAATGACTTATAGATTCTCCCCATTCGGTCAGTGCAGCTTCTACCAAGGACTTCTTGGCTGCTCCTCTGATTAAAGCCTTCCATGTCCGGCCTCTTAGTTAAAGTGAATGGCTACACCTTGGTAGGTTTGCAACTCGTTCCATTTTTGGATAATGGATTGATCAGAGCTCTGTGAACTGTTAGGAGGCTGGGATGTATTTTATGACCCAGCAGAGCTTTAACACACAGGCAGACTCAGACTTATGATTGCTCTGTATTTAATTTGAGGGGATTAAAGAATGCTGAGTTCAGATGATGGACTCCACACTGTTGATACGTTTATTTGTAATTAAAGAATTGACAACCATGCATTTGTTATTTCATTCATTCTATAGCAGGGGTCTACAACCGGCGGCTCCGTCCACTGTGGTCAAAAATGCTGAAGAATTAGTTTTATGATGTAGAGGTAATGAACAATATATGCAAAAACTTTCCAGAAAAATAACACCAACTGTAAGAAATGTTCTTTTTTGCTTGCAAAGTATGTGCTTATTTGTGATAGTTTTCCATTTAAAAAAACAATACATGCACCATTGATGATGATTTTTGGTAAGGCTATTAAAATGACCAACTTTTCATTATTCGCTAAATAATGACATTTTTAATCCAAGTTTTAGTAGAACTTTGCATTAAAAGTGTCATTATTTACCAAATGACACTTCATGACAACAGTCATAACCGTTCATGAAGTTTCTTTCATGTTCATTACAGGAGTTATGTCATGTTTATGACAGTGTCATGTCAATCTTATGCACACCCCTTCAAACAAAGTGTTACCTGATTTATCTTTATTTTAGGAGGACAATATCATAAATTTACACTTCTTTCTGCTCTTTTCAAGTCACGTTTTTCTTTTTTTGGTTAGTACATGAACTATTCCTATTTATGATTGACTGAATAAAATAAATCAAATGGAAGGAAATTTTAAAACCTAAAAACAAAAATATAATAGTTTTTAAATTTTTTTGGGTAACTTAAAAACATATCTTATTGTAGATTTTGTTAAATTAAGCTACTTTGTTCCATGTACTTTTTGTGGCTCTGAACTGATTTTATTTTGCTGAACCAAAGACAAGACTGAATCTCATGGTTATAAAGGTCGCTGACCTCTGACCTGTAGAATGAAACCAAAATAAAATACAGTAAAGTTTGTGGTTCTAACTTGATAAATCTATTAGTATTTTATTCAAGGCACTGTGGATTAGACTGCCCTTATCAATATCAGTTCATGAATAAAAACAAAGAAGAAAAATGAGGTACAAACATAAAAGCAAAGCAAGACAACAAAGGAAGATTTAACACTGATCTGCCTTAAAGTGTCGCTTACTGCCAGCAGTCTGATGAGTCTGACGGGTTTAATCTGGCAATGCATCAACTCCAGCATTGAGAAGATGGACAGACTGACACACAACCCACTGAGAGGCAAAAGACAAGCAGGAAGTTGGTGTCAGACATGGGAAGGCTCAGCTGCCTCACTAGATGATGGACATCCAGGGTTATTCTTGCTGTTTGGATATCAGACAAATACATGTGTTTTTAAATGATTTCATTTCCTCTTACACTGACACACTTTCACATGCAGAAGAAGGAGCTTTAGTTTCTGCCTTGCACATCTCTTAGAATGAACATGTAGCAAACAGGATAGAAATCACATCTCAGTTCATGAGCTGTAATTGAGATGGATGTAGAGGTTTGAGAACAAATAAAGCTTTTCTCTCTTTTTTGCATCTATCAACAAATTCTACCTTGAATTCACCCATTTCTATAGTGTTAGAGGAATATAAGAAGAGCAATAAAAAAACAAAACATCCCAGCTTAGAAGCTTCAAAGATTTTTTTCTTCCAGGAAAATGAAAAACTTCAATCTTTCAGAATTAAGAAAAAAAGAGGTTGCAAACAGAGAGACTGTTGTTACTCTTTTGAAGAAGCTTTGAGCAGCATAAAAAGGACCATTAGTTCTGTTCGACAAAACAACTTACATCTGGTGAAGCACCGGTGCTTTTAAAGCTTCTCTGAGAAGAACAAAGACATCACCATCTTCTGCTATAAAGACATCAATGGGAGCAAAAAATACAAACCATGCAAAGGAGCACGTCAACATGAAAACATGTGTGCATATTTAAATGCAGACAGAAGTTTGGAAGTGAAGCACAGCATGCACACAAACAGCAGAGACATCGTCAGCCTGTCAGGGAACAGGGACGACTTTTCCCTTTTTCCTCTCACTGTGGAAGAGAGAGGTGAGCGATTCACATCCCAAGAGGAACTCGAAGTGTGTGAGAAGCTGGTGACGCAGAAAAACATGCTATGGTTTGCTTAAAGGTTCTGCCAAACTATGCTCACTTGTACTTTATGCAACCCTAGAAAAGAAAGAAAGCAGATTCTGCTGAGAGCTTCATGTTAATGTGAAATTTTTAATTACATGAATGAAGCTATGAAATTGCGAGAAAAAGGCAGAACACTGAGCGAAAACGTCATACGAGGATTAAGTCATACGACAGAAAGTTGAAATATTACGAGAATCAATTCGCAGTAATATGAGAATAAATTCGTACAACAAGAAGTCAAGCTACTCTGAGAATAAAGTTGTAATAATACCAAAAAAGTCATAATCATATGAGAATAAAATCAAAATATTACGAAAGCAAAGTTGGAATAATACAAGAATAAATTCAGACAAAAACAAGTCAAGATATTATAAGAATAAAGTCGTAATAATACAAAAAAGAGTCATAATAATATGAGGATAAAGTCATAATATTACCAGAATAAAGTCTTGGTATTAATGGCTTTAAGTAGTAATTTTATAAAATAAAATATTAAAATGAGGAATGTTGAGCATGTGGTCAAGCTGCTGGTTTTACTAGACTTACTCATTTTTAACACATCAGGATCAAATTATTATCAGAACTTTGAAACAATTGTGCTATTTTAAATAAAGAGCCACAAACTGGATGAGCTGCTCTCGTCAGATCTTTATAACTATTGAAGCTTTGCTCTCATTGAAACCACTTTTTTCTAGTAATTTTATGATTTTTCTTCTGGTAATATCATGTCTTTATTCTGCTAATATGATTTTGTCATAATATTATGACTTTATCCTCATAATTTTAAAAAAAGCTCTTAGTCTGGCCCTAGTAATCTGTCACAAATGTGTCCCTGAATGAAGATTTGGTTCCTGTTTGCGTCTTGTCTTTCTTCCTGTGGATATTAATGTCCCGGGTTTTTTTGGAGTGACTGTCGCACACCAATGACATTTGGGACAAAGTCTCAACAGAAAGCAGGGTAAATAGGTCAGGGCTAATGGCTCATTTACTTCAGCTGTAGGCAGACATTAGGGGTGACACTCCACTTGAAACGGCCTGTTATGACTCCTTAATCTCCCCATTCAGTCTCTGAGCTGCCATAAAACGGCAATGAGACAAGAAGCTGACTAAGGACAATGAGAGTGATAATAAAACAGTTAAACTGCTGAATCTTTTGGGTGCTTTGGATACACTGACTTCCCCTAAATCTATCATCTAAAGGTCAGTGTCTCTGTATTGGCTTTTCTACGCAGAGTTCCTCTGTTGCCTTAAGACTTTAGCGAACATTTGATTACTTTTGACCAAACGTTGATGGTGGAGACACCAACAGGGACGAGACTGAACAAAATTCACCCTGGAAAGCTGTGCTATACAGCAGCAGTGTGTTTAAAAAAGGTCGTGGGAACTTTGACATCCCTGTCACGTCTTTCAATTCCATATAAAGCTTTGGAAAAAATTAAAAGCCCACTGCACTGAACCCCAATGAAAACCTCATGGTTATTCCACCAAATATTGACTCTGAGGTAAAACATTAGCATTGTTGTCTCTAAGTGAATATGAACTTGTTTTCTTTGCATTATTTGAGGTCTGAAAGCGCTGCATCTTTTTTGTTAATATGACCATTTCTTATTTTCTGCAAATACTAAATTTTTGCTTGAAATTTCAGAGACATGTTGTCCGTAGTTCATAGAATAAAAGAACAATGTTCCTTTTACTCAAACATAAACTTATAAAAAGTCCAATCAGAGAATTGATCATAGAAACACAGTATATGTTACCTTTAGTTGTCATAAAAATATTGTACATATTAAATATGACCAGATAAGTAGATTTCAGTCCAGCTGAAATGAATCTATCAATCTAATTAGAACTCTAACTTCTACAAAAAAGATGCACATCTGACTGAAATCATTGTTTTATTTTTTTAGGTTTCAATTAGTTACCTAGAAGCAGACTGACATGGGTTCGTCTGTTGGCGAAGACACTGAAGATTCAAGAATCTTCATGGTATTATTGAATCTTCCACACTTGATTTTATCTTATTTAACTGATGGTTGACTGATGAGACTGAAGGAGTGTCTGTCACCGTCTATAGAGATCTAGTGGAGGAGACATTTCAGCTGACTCTGGTGGTTCATGTTTACAGGATGTTCCCCCTGAGAGGAACAAATTCACCAGACAGAGGACAGTGACAGAGCTATCTCCTCTGAGACCTGTTGCCAGTCGATACGCAATATTCATTAAGCTGCAAATGATTAAAGGTTCTAATAATCAAGCTGCACACAAAGGAAACCCCTGCTGCCCATTAGAAGATTAGCTGTAGTTTTATTTGTTGTTGTTTTTTGGGGGGGGAATGGGGAAGGCCAGCCAATAGTCATCATTTTAAAAATGAGGGATAAAAGAGTTACTTCTTTTAACAATGCCTTTGCATGCATGAAAACTACAGTCGATTACTGTATATTACATTTCTGCACAGTCAGGAATTTCAAGCTGACAGGTTCAGTTGCAGCTAAAAACGATTGAGGACATTTTGACCAATAAGCAGCGGCCACAGCCATGAACACAGGGTGGAATCCAAACATTCGCTTAGAGCGATTTGCTTCAGCCATCAGTTCAATTGAAATTAATTCAATTAAGTTCACTTAAAAAATACTATTATTATTATTCAAAAGAACAGTGACATTTTTTCAGAACACATATCATCCATCATCTATATCATTCATAGAGTATTGGTGGATGATGACGCTGTGGCCAGGAAAGATCTCCGGTAGCAGTCAGTCTTCCAATGAATCTCAAGTTTTACATTGGTTGTTATACTCCCAATTACACTGGCTGTACATATTAAGGTTGTGTTATTTTTTACATGGCCAAGCTTGCAAAGTTTGTTTAAACCAATAGCAAAGTTGTCAAATTGGTAATTCAGTGCATTTAGAAATGTCTGTGTTTAAAAAATAATAATAATTTTAAGTCAGTTCAGAGATGATTTTCTGTATTGGTCGGTACTGGCCGATGCTAAACCTCAGATATCTGTATCGAAAGTGAAAAATGCGTATTGGTGCATCCCTGGTAAAAACAATGTCTTGTTGTCCCGGTAACGCATTTAGCAACTATCTGAAAGTAAAAAAACTGAACGAATAGAGCTTCTATAGCATGCTGCCACCATGAGGAAAGCAGTTCAATTATAATATTTTTGTTATGAGCCCATTTCAAGTAATATATTGATAATGATACAATAATGAAAGCTCACCCTCTCAAAGACTAATAAGCATTCATTATTTACATCCCACCATCCATCCATTTTCTGTACACCATGTCCCTAGTGGGGTCAGGAGGTGCTGGTGTCTATCTCCAGCAAACGTTTCAGGCAAGAGGCGTGGTCACCCTGGACAGGTCGCCAGTCTGTCGCAGGGCTCATTATTTACATTGCATTTAAATATCCAAAAAAGAGTATTACAATCAAAAACGACAAGTAAAAAGGAAATAAATACCACACACAACCAAAACTATAAATGAAGTCCTTGGTATTAAAATTGCCCTTCACAAAATATTAATCCTGTAGGCCAAATTAGAATGGGAATGTTAGAGAGGAGATGCCATGCTAAATTGCCAGCGATTAGGTGGTGCTGGCTCCACCCCCATGCGGGGTTGAGCATATGGGGCAGTAGTAAAACTCGATGCGTTAGATTATTTGAATTTTGGGATTTGAGGACTTTTTTTAATTTTTCTTTTTATGTAAAGCTTTTGAACTTGTTGAAACGTGCCATGCAAACAAACTTGACTTGGACGTGGGCAATGATGTTGGAGGTTCAGTTCATCCACATGGGGGAACTGAACCTCGCAAGCTTCAGGACAGCTTACGAGTACTGACTGTTTGTTGTTGACAAATCTGAAAGAATGACTGGTAAATGTCAAATGACAACTGGCTCAGAAGCAATACTGGAACGAACGCATTCGAGTGTGGAACCTTGGTAAGCTAGAGTATAGGCTGCATCAACCTACAAGTGACAGGATGGCCTGGGAAATAATAGCAAGCAGATTCCAGACGATCTTGAACAAGAGATGAAACTTAGAAGAGCCAGATGGGACATGAGCTTGAAAAATATAAGAATATGGGACAGTTTGCATGTTAGCAGAGAATCAAGACCAAGAATACACCAAGAAGCTCAAACGACTTAGAAAAATCTTAAAACTTAAGCTAAGAAAAGGGAACATTTTGTAAAAGATCTGATGAAATAGCAACTGCCAGACCATTTAGGTCTTCTGGTTTGCTCTGTACAGCACATCCGGGATGAAACACGAAGCAGCAATCAGCCACTATGCATTATGAATGTGGGAAAATTCCTATAAGTCAAACACCAAAACATATGTTCTTTCAAATTGAGGCTAAACTACCTTCTATTTAAGGTTGCCTTTGATAATTAGAGAAAAGGACGCTGAACAAAATTTGATGTGAAACAATGATTGGATGATAACCCTTGACAAAAGTAAATTTATGGTCTGTTTAAAAATGGGTGAAAGGACCTGAGCTGACTTGAGCTGACTTGTACCAATGTGCCATGGAGGGATTATTAGCCAACTTCCAAGTTCCATCGGCAGCCACTCTACTGCGCATGTCGCCTTCGGGACTGAGGCAAGAGTCACAATTAAGCTTATGATATAATTTACAACTCGCGGTCAGTACAGATCATCTCTCTTCAGCCAGCTTTGCGGCATACTAAATGTCAGGGTTTTCTTTTCTTCCACCCCCATTTATTGACTTGCCTGCATTAATTCTAATGAGTCATTAATATGCATCTCATTCACTAGTGTCAATTGGTAGCATGACTTATATTATCACGCAGTTGAAGACAGCGTAGTGCAGACTGACGACAAGTTAGCCAATGTTGAAGCAGAATGATAAATGCGGTAACCATGACAACCCGTGAACGTTAGGCTGCCTCTTCTGTAGCTGAGTTCGCATACGTCTGCTGTTTTTACAAATGAATAATCCATCCATCCATCCATCCATCCATTTTCTTCCGCTTTATCCGGGGTCGGGTCGTGGGGGTAGCAGCTTCAGAACGGAGGCTCAGACTTCAGTCATGACCCAAAGCTCATGTGACCATAAAAGAGGGTGGGAACGTAGATCGATCGGTAAATCGAGAGCTTCGGTTTTTGACTCAGCTCTCTCTTCACCACGATGGACAAGTACAGCGCCCGCTTCATGGCAGACTCTGCACCAATCCGCCTATCGATCTCCCGCTCCCTTCTTCCCTCATTCCTGAACAAGATCCCAAGATACTTGAACTCCTCCACTTGAGGCAGGACAACCCCCTCGACCCGGAGAAGCCACTCTACCCTTTTCTGGCTCAAGACCATGGCCTCGGATTTGGAGGCACTGATCCTCATCCCGGCCGCTTCACACTCTGCTGCGAACCGCTCCAGTGAGAACTCCAGGTCACATCCTGATGGAGCCAACAGGACCACATCATTCGCAAAAAGCAGAGATGCGATCCTGAGGCCACCAAAACAGATCCCCTCAACACCTTGGCTGCGCCTAGAAATTCTGTCCATAAAAGTAATGAACAGAATCGGTGACAAAGGGCAGCCCTGGCGGAGTCCAACTCTCACCGGAAACGAGCCCGACTTACTGCCGGCAATGCGGACCAGACTCTGACACCGGTCGTACAGGGACCTGACAGCCCGTATCAAAGGGCCCAGTACCCCATACTCCCGGAGAACCCCCCACAAGGCTCCCCGAGGGACACGGTCGAACGCCTTCTCCAAGTCCACAAAACACATGTAGACCGGTTGGGCGAACTCCCATGCACCCTCCAGAACCCCACTGAGGGTGTAGAGCTAGTCCAGTGTTCTACAACCAGGACAAAAACCACACTGCTCTTCCTTAATCAGAGGTTCGACTATCCGATGGACCCTCCTCTCCAGGACCCCTGAATAGACCTTGCCAGGGAGGCTTAAGAGTGTGGCCCCCCTGTAATTGGAGGACACCCTCCGGTCCCCTTTTTGAACAGGGCGACCACCACCCCAGTCTGCCAATCCAGGGGAACTGCCCCCGATGTCCATGCGATATTGCAGAGTCACGTCAGCAAACACAACCCTACAACATCCAGAGTCTTAAGGAACTCCGGACGAATCTCATCCACCCCCGGGTCCCTGCCACCGAGGAGCTTTTTAACCACCTCGGCGACCTCGTCCCCAGAGATTGGAGAGCCCGACCCAGAGTCCCCAGGCTCAGCTTCCTCAATGGAAGGCATGTTGGTGGGATTGAGGAGGTCTTCGAAGTATTCCGCCCACCGGCCCACAACGTCCCGAGTCGAGGTCAGCAGCACACCATCCCCACTGTAAACAGTGTTGGTGCTGCACTGCTTCCCCCTCCTGAGACGCCGGATGGTGGACCAGAATCGCCTCGAAGCCATGCGGAAGTCTTTCTCCATGGCCTCTTCGAACTCCTCCCACACCTGAGTTTTTGCCTCAGCAACCACCCGAGCCGCATGCCACTTCGCCCGCCGGTACCCATCAGCTGCTTCCAGAGTCCCACAGGCCAAAAAGGCCCGACAGAACTCCTTCTTCAGCCTGACAGCATCCCTCACCGAAGGTGTCCAACAACGGGTTCGAGGGTTGCTACCACAACAGGCACCGACAACCTTACGGCCACAGCTCCGGATGAGCTGCCTCGACAATGGAGCCACGGAACATGGTCCACTCAGACTCAATGTCCCTCAGCTCCCCCGGAATGTCTTCGAAGTTCTGCCGGAGATGGAAGTTAAAGCTCCGTCTCACAGGGGATTCCGCCAGACGTTCCCAGCAGACCCTCACAACAAGTTTGGGCCTGCCAGATCTGACCGGCGTCATCCCCCACCACCGGAGCCAACTCACCACCAGGTAGTGGTCAGTGGACAGCTCCGCACCTCTCTTCACCCGAGTGTCCAAGACATACGGCCGCAGAGCCGATGAAACGACGACAAAGTCGATCATTGAACTGCGGCCCAGAGTGTCCTGGTGCCAAGTGCATGGTGTTTGATATGGACAATCCGTGACGAGCACAGAAGTCCAACAATAGAACACCGCTCGAGTTCAGATCGGGGGGAGCATTCCTCCCAACCACGCCCCTCCAGGTCTTCCAGGTCATTGTCCACGTGAGCGTTGAAGTCCCCCAGCAGAATGAGGGAGTCCCCAGGAGGGGCACTCTAAAGGTACCCACTCTAAAGGACTCCAAGAAGGGTGGGTAATCTGAACTGTCGATTGGCCCGTAAGCACAAACGACAGTCAGGACCCGTCCTCCCACCCGTAGGTGGAGGGAGGCTACCCTCTCGTTCACCGGGGTAAACTCCAACGAATGAATAATCCCTCTATGCAAATAAGCGTGAATCAACACGGCTGCTTGACTTGAGAGGGACAAGAAAAAGGAGCAGGAAGTCCAGTGCGGGGCGTAATAAAGCTCAAAAAGGAATCTACAGGGGCTTAGTAACAGTAAATAACGGGGCCTATTGTGTGAGACACTGTAATAAAGAGCCTGGCGATCCAACTTGGACCCACCACTGAGAGGGATGCTACTGTTTATTAATTAATTAATTCATTCATTCAGTTAAAAGTCCTGAAGCATTTGAAACGCAGCCTGAGTGACTCATGCGAATAGGGCCTGCCAGTTCGGGAAGGGGATGGAGTGCCTGCGATTCCTAGCATTGTGAAACATGAATGAGACATGTGAAGGCTACATCTTACCCTGACAGCCCGAGGCGGGGGTAGCGTTAGAAATCCAATGGGAGGTGCTGACGAGTGGGCTGACAGCGGAAGTGAAAGAAGCTGTTGACGTGGCTGAACCAGAGTGGGGAACTGGTGGAAAGGCGATGCGATGGACAGCGCTGTTGAAATGGAGAGATGATGAATAATGAGCTGGGAGGGAATGGCGACGTAGACCAGTGCAGCTAGACCTGCTGGGCCCATGTTAGGATCTGAGGCGAAGAGAGACGGTCCAGGGATGTTGACAGTGGGATTAAGTGTCCACTTGCCAGAGATGGATCGTGGAGTAGATGGCGAAGGAGAAGGAGACGGTGAATCCCAGTCAGGCGAGAGATCGGTGGGAGAAGCTGCTTGAAATGATTCAGGCCGGGTCCAGGAGAAATTCTCCTGCATCTGAGGAGCGTCTGACGGGGAAAGGAAGGGCTAGAGAACGCGGCTAAGTGACTCTTATGACGACAGGATCATAGGTGGAAGGATGGGGAATCACGGGGAAAAGGATCTGGTGAGGTAGCTGGCTGAGAAGCTGTGGCGTGCGGATGAACGGATTGAGCTCAGCTGGAAAGTGGAAGGAACCATGGATGGAGGTCCTTTTCAGTGGGAGCTTGGTCACTGATTGGCCGTAACGTGGCTTGGTCCATAGATCAACGGTGATGAACGAGTTGCACCAATGGGATGATGCAGGTGAGGCTTGCGAGTCTTCCAGTTTGATCTTATGTCAAGGCTTCATCTCAAAATCCACA
The DNA here is from genome assembly GCA_903066825.1 of Alfaro cultratus. NCBI lineage: Eukaryota > Metazoa > Chordata > Actinopteri > Cyprinodontiformes > Poeciliidae > Alfaro > Alfaro cultratus. The sequence continues at coordinate 22,398 of CAEFZX010024442.1, forward strand.
GTGGTACCCAGTATCTAAAAGTTCCGCTCTAATACATGGTTTATGAAATTGTACATACCCACTTTCCAATTTTTTTCAAAACTGATTCGGGTTCTGCCTGGTTCTTCTCCTCTTCTGCTTTACTCAGCATTTTTCTAATCATATCATTTTCTTTCTTTAAATCTGCGTTCTGCCTGGATAAGATCCGCTTTTGTTTACAACGTCTCCCACGTTCCCTACTGAGACGGTCCAGATCATCCCACAGATGTTCCCACTCTGCAGACTGGCGATCCATTGTCCTCTGTGCCTTTTTCAGCTCTTTCACAAGCTCCTGGATTTTTCTCCTCACCGATTGTTGGTCGGATTCTAAAAAATCCACTACTTCTTTTGTTGCAGCGTATTTGCGCTGTGTCCCATCTATCTCTGCTTGAACTGACACAAGCTGTGCATGAATTGCATCGTTTTGTTTTTCCAGTTCATCGCATTCTACTTGCAGGTCTTGTTGACTGCAAACACATGTGGAAGTCTTGATGCGGTCAATCTTAAATCGGAGGCCTTCCACAATCTCCTGCAGTTCAAGGTTTTCCCTCTGCAGTCTCCTGCGCGTCATGTCCTCGACAGTTTTTTTATTTGAAGGGATGTCAATCTCATCACTCTCAGATGTCTCAGATGTCTCAACTGTTTCTTCACTTCTTTCTTCAGAGCTTTCTTCAAAGCTTTCTTCAGATATTTCTTCAGAGCTTTCGTCTGTTCTTTTTTCAGAACTTTCTTCAAACATGTTTTTAACTTGCGTTATTGTAAACTCACGATTGGGCATGTAGAGTAAACTGACATGTAGAGCAAATGAGTTGGGATTTAAGGGAAATGGATCACAGTCATCAGTGATGTCATAGCGCATGAGTGACATCACTGGTTCATCAAAGCCACTAGAAGCCTGTTGTGTGTGGGTGTGTATTCTGTATTCTATGCATTGTGGGGACCATTTTCCTGGCACATATTACATTGTGGGGACTCACTGCTCCCAAAGAAGAAATGTTGTTTTTGGGCTTGGGGTAACGTTTAGGTCCAAGGTGTGAATTGAGTTTTGGTTAGGGTTCTGCAGTAGAAATGAATGGAAGTCAATGGAAAGTCTCTGCAAAGACAGCGAGACAAACACGTGTGTGAGTGTGCACGCGCTCACTGTCTAATCTTATCATGCAGCCTAATTGCACAGATGTCTCCCGCCTGATACCTCTGTCTCAGCTTTCTTGCTGGTTTTTTTTTGTTTTTTTTTGTCAAGCAGTCTACTTGGATAACTGGTTTAGTGAAAACTTTCTGAATGTTGTATATTCCTAAAACGGGGACCTGATTAGAAGGTGAACCTCCTGCTACAGCTTGCGCTGTTCCAGTTTTCCAAAAAGCAAAACCATTAAATATTCAAACAGCATGGCAGTGGTGTAATGGAGATTTAGTTGGGTTTGATTCCTCAGGATCCAGATGTTTTGTTGAAACTGAAGGAACCACGACCCCAAGTTATTTATGAACTGAAACATTTAAGTGTGGGGGAAAAAAAGAAATCCATAAGTGAGAAAATACTTTTTTATATCAATGTGAAATGTGTGGGATTTATCTCCCCCTTGTCACAAAGGATTTCATATTGACATTTCTGGATGCTGAAGAATACCAGAAATATTCAGCTATATATAGCTGAATATATATTCAACTATATATTGTTTCTTTCCTACAATAATGACTAAGTTTTTTGGGGGTTTTTTTGCCAAATTTTGGCAAAAAAAAATCCATCCATCCATCCATCCATCCATCCATCCATCCATCCATCTTCTAACACCCTTGTCCCCAGTAGGGTCAGGAGGGGTTCTGGTGCCTCTCCAGCTATGTTCCGGGCGAGAGGCGGGGTCACCCTGAACAGGTCGCCAGTCTGTCGCGTATTCCAAATAATAATTATACTAAATTATTATTTGGAATAACTATTATTCTAAATAATAACTATTATTATTTCAAAAAAAAATAATGATAATAAAGAAAAAAATAGCAACTTTTTCTTTCCAAAAGATGATTTAGGAAGAGAAAAAAAAAAAAAAAAAGATTAAAAAAAAATGACTGAGGCCATTATTTTAGGAAGATGACATTATATACGATGCCTGGAACTGTACTGCCTAAGACAAGTCACAGGTTCATATGTGATTTAGATTCTTATCAGACTGTACGGTTATTTAACCAGCTTTGGTTATTTAACATAGGTATAAAAAAGCAAGATGATTCTCCTCTTTCATCCAAATTTCAACTTCTGCCTCTTAAAAATGCATCAGGTCCAAACAAACGTGAGTTGAGAAGATCCATTTGAATTTATTTGGTTGGTAACACAAGGTGCAGCACAGAACAGATGCCTAAAGTTTACAGAGTGGATGTAAAGGTTATCTAAAGTCCAACTTTGAAGAGGACACATGAGAGATAAACTTCATGACAGAAAGTAGAGCAGAACAGATTGGAAGAAGCAACACAGACTGAGAGCACTGAAGCATATCAGGCTGAGGCATCTTCAGGAGACATCCTCAGCTTAGGTAGCACACACAGGTATTATTAAAAACAATTAAAAATAACATCTTTTTCTGTTTTCAAAAGACTACACAAAGAAGAAAATCTACAGCAGTAAACCTAGCTTGTTATTGTTAGCATGGCTATTGGTCATGTTTAAAGATTTAAGAGGAAAGTATGTGGATTTTTAAGAAAGCATGAATCATTTGAAAGGTTTCTTTATTTGCACAAATTATGAGCTGGGAAAAGGGAAAGAGAGGAACTTCTGGCCGCCAACAAGAAATCCAGACAGTGTGAGCTCTATATCTGAAACTCCAGTCGGATTCTTTTCGTAAAACCAAAATAAAAAAATTTAGAACACAGTTCTTCAACTTGAAGAAAATGCTCAAGTTGAAAAACATGAAAAAACATGATTTATGGGTTCATTGTTTATTTTCTCACCTGTCAGGTACTTTAAAGCCAATGCAATGCATAGCGAGGCGCTTCATTTCCTGCTGAATCCATAAACACCATCTTTCAGTCATTGTTTAGATTTAGACATTTTTCAGTTACACTCTACTTTGAGGCACAGTTGATACTAAATACATTTTGCATTAACTTGTATTTTTCAATGATGTTATGATAGTTATATGTTCTGTTTGTTGCTGTGGTTGCCGTCTGTTTCGTTCGCTCTCTTTCTGCAGGTGTAGAGGCAGACTTCTAGGCTGTTGACTTGCCTCTTTCTTCCGTCTATTTCCTTCTTTCCCTTTAATCCTTTTCCGCACCTTTCTTCATTTCTTTCCTCCTCTCTTTTCTGTCTCTGTGTCCATTACACAGACACTCAGACAACATTTCAGTGTGCCACCTTACCAGACAGGACATGTTAAAAAAGAAAAAAAGAGAGAGAGGTTGAATTCAGAAAAAATTAGAAGATGGGGGGAAAAAAAGGAAGATGAGGCATAAACTGCCTGCTGGCGAGAAGACGAAATCACACAATGTCAATCATGTTTCACATCCTGTATGATGGCTCATTCTGGTTCACATTACCTTCTCAGGTCTCCGGTAATGATACAGTGTGTTTTCCCCATACAAATAGAACCCACAGCTGAAAGCTACATTAACAGAGTCACACAGCAGCACACGCAAACACATGGGTTGCTCCCTCCAGTCCAAAGCACATGGCTCACAAACATGGCTTCTTTACCTCAAGCAAACATAATCTTTAAACATGTAACCTCCACCGCACAGACGCTCACACACATTCACGGTACATATCCACAAAAATGTCATTACACCCCAACCACCCCCAGCCACAATATGCCCTGAACAAGAAGTTCAGAGATGTGTTATTAGAGATAATGTTTACCATCCCAGAGAAATTCCCACAGTGACAGCTACATTCGGAGCTGGAATAGCTTGGAGCTACGACATCACAGACGTAGCTGTAGATGTTAGACGCTTACTTTCAGGCTATTTCTGCTTTAAGAGATAATATGAAACAGGAAACGGGGCATGAGGGATAGATGTTCCAGTGTTTGAGCACACGGGAATACACGGGATCCCTGCTGAGAACAATATCACACTGGTCCTAATGGTGCACACAGCTCAAACAAGTGCATTATTTGATACAGACCAGATTATATTAACATCACCCAAAATCCATTTGTCCCATTTTGGAAACATTAGGAACACCACCCTCTAGGTGTGCACTGATTTACTGGCCAGCCGATTTATTGGCCCTAATTTCCTTCATTTTGGGAGATCAGTGATCGGCTTCCCTTACATGGGAAGCTGATCTTATTCACTCATCTTGCTTTAAGAGAGGTTTTCCTGACAGACATGACACCAGGTCATGTTTGCAGTTAATAATAATCACCGCACTGTTACCCACTCAGCGACTTTCTTGCTATATTTAACAACATTTCAGACAAAAAAGTCAGTAGTGGAAGAAATCGGAATGGGCAGGTCAGGCGTTTTAAAGATTGGTAATCATCGATCGGTCAGAAAACTGCAATCGGTGCATCCTTACCATCCTCTAAAGATAAGCTACTTCAGTTAAGCTAAACGGTTCTTTGTAATAAAAATAAATCAAGTTATGATGTACATGTTCAAAAATAGGTATATTATTTTTTCCTGCTTATTTTGCAAAAATATTAAGGCCTGAACTAAGACGGGTTAATTTTAATTAATGACACAGAATCTAATGTGTCAACAAATCTTAATACAATGAATCACATTTTATTGTTACAAGTGTCCATCCATTTCTGGTATGCCCGTAAAGCGACATCTACACACTACAAATATGGGAAACAAATCTGCTTCTCTTGGCCAAATGGGAGTTCATTTTTGCTTCGCCATTTTTAGAAATGGCAGAGGAGGAGGTGAAGGAAGTCATTCAGTCCGGGTTGGCCACGCCTCCAAATGTTGAGCGGTTAAAGTCGGATCGACAGGAATGTTTAAGACATTTTGCTGCTGGCAGAGATGTGGTTCGGCTCTGCATTTGTCTCTTTGCAGTGAGTGATGGCTGTTTACAATGTCACGGCTAAACGTTAGCGATGGGGTAAAGTCAGATCCAAGCGTATCAAATTTCAACAGAGTCCACGCCTCCAGAAAGCAACTATTTCTCAGGAGCCGAGAGTCCAGACCTTCTGGACGAAGCAAAGTGTAGAACAAGAAGCTGGTTTTTACCAGGCTTACAACGTTTATAAAGATGTATTATGACACATCGGAGCAGCTGATGTACGCTCCCCTTGTCCGTGCAAGCTATCGTCTCAATTGTAATGTTTGTCTCTGGTTTCTCAGTGGTGACTGTATGTTGTTTGAATCACTTTTTATTCTTGTGTTTTATGATATAAAGCACTTTAAAATGCCTTGTACAAATAAACTCGGTTGACTGTACAGATTAAGAGGCATTTAAAGATGAGTATTTCTGATTAACTGGATTTAGCTGATAGAACAAGTCTCTTGCTTATCAACAACCTTATCAACAACGACAAAAAGGCATCATATTACCTCTATACGTCTACCTCGCCTCTACTGATGACGTCAGGGCTTCACAACTGCAGTTCTCAATGTCTTAAAAGGAAGGACATGATCATATTAATATTCACAGTCATATAATTTCATCCTTCTTTTGAATGTTCTGTAAAAGAAAATAGAATGTATTTCTCTAATAAACAGAATAATGAGGTACTTTAAATGTGCACTTAGTTCCGTGTGAATGATTAAAGCTGCATCTCATAGACCAGAATTTAATCTGATGAACTAATTACCATCTTTAACACGGATACCACACATTTGACTGGTAATGTTATTCATAGTTTTTGATTGCAGTCATTTTCTCCGTCTTGTAAGCTGATGTTCTAATCCTTGCTTCACTGGATATAATCCAGGAAGCCCAGATACCAACATGATAGTCGCCTGTCGTCTGATTGCTTAAACTACCGTAAGAGGGTCACATCAGACGATAGCGAGAAAGCTGCTGGTCAGGCATTCTTATAGGCTGATAAATAAAAACAACTGTTTGCTAGTGGAGAACAGAAATGGTAGACGGGGAATTGCCTTACAGCATGCAGCTGCACAACACGCACAACGAAATGTGTAACACAAACTGTACATACGCTGTGCATCCACACTCACAAGAGGTGCACATAGGCTTCCTATGTGTGTCCTATTCATACAAATCCAGCTCAGACAGGGTGTAGTGCAGCGGTATTAAAGATGAGGCTGTGAAAGCCGGATGGGATAAACACTAACAACAGAGCGGAGCACGGCTGCTGAAAATCTCATTAACTGTAAATTGAAAAACAGACCAAAATAATGTTTTGCAGAGCGATAGCCGAGGCAACTCCGCGTCTTCTTCCTCTCCCCAACGACTTTCATGACTGGATTACCCCCCACCCACACACACATGCATGCACACACTCTCTGCCTGTCTTGCAAACAAACATGCATTGTCAGTGTGAGCTTCTTGTCTTATACCTGTGGGGTGGAGGAGGTTTCTGACCTAGGTAGGTGATGTCTGAAGAAATGAAGAGCAAAAATCACCATTGCCTCATTGAGGCCTGTTCTTATAATTTGAAGGATTAATCCAATTTTATTCAACCTTTATATAACCAGGATAAAAACCCATTGAGATTGAAAACCCTCTTTTTCAACAGAGTCCTGGCCAAGAGATAGCAACAAATACACAAAATTACACAGTTGTCAATCTATAAAAAGCAGGTCATTGAATTAGACTCAAGAACTTTTAGTTTGGATGCAAAGCACCAGATGAGATGAATTCAGTCAGTCTAAGTTTAATTACTCTATGTAAATACGTGATTCAACATCCAACTTTTTTAATCACTCTCAACATCATCGTACCAAAATGGTCCAATTCCTAGCTGAAGCTGATCTCACTATGTTTCTTCTCAACAGAAAGTCAGATTTTTCTGGCTTTGAGGAGAAAATAATTACAGAAAAGAAGTTTAACAAGCCGTCACATTTCAGCCTTAAAAGTCAAAAAACCGCAGGCTGAATTCTTTGGTCTCTAAGGTGCTTTGACAACTAATGGTTCTCTTTCATGCTACACTGTGTGAAATCATCCGAAAACCCTTTGAAAGGCCTGTTCTCCTCCTCGCCTGTGGTAGCACTGCACCAAGAACCACTGAAGGACGAAGGATGAAAACATGAAAACCCCAGAAGACACTGAGCGCAAAAATGGACTGGTGTCAGATTTTAGCGGTTGTAGGATTTAATTTCTGTTGCTGGTAAAGCAAAAATAAATAATTTCTCCTGCTAACGCTGGACACATGTGTTTGTTTTGCTTGTATTTACCCAGAATGCCCTCTGCCATAGTCCTCTTCCTGCTTTTGAAGCAGTCTCTTGGACATTATGTTGAACTTGAATTTTTTCTGCATTTTAAAGTTATTTTCCAACTTTTATCTTGTACTTCTGATATGTAATGGTGCGACTTCTTGTCCAGGTCTTCTTTGAAAAAGACATGCTGATCTCGAGGTTAAATAAATGCCTAATTAACGGCTCTACTGATTGAGGTTTACTCTCAACTTCACTTTTACACTTCAGTCAAACAAAAAAGGGCAGCTGGTTTGAAGAATGGCAGAGCCACAGGTGAAGTGGGAGGAGGACTCGGTTTTAGCCACAGGCAGACTGCAGCATAAAGGTGAAGCAGCAGACAGCAGTGAGCTGAAGGTCTGCCATCAATAACACCTGTCTGTCTCAGACGTGTGCTCATCTGACCCTACTGTGACCCGCAGTTTCACATGAACACATTGTGTGACCATTCTCCGTTCTCATCCAGCTTCACCTACATGTTTCTCCATCATTCATTCCTCACTTACTCTCCCTCCTCCCCCCATCCGCTTCTAACTCCTGTGTTATGAATTTAGTAGTCCCTCCACTCTTCCTCTTTTGACGTTTGCACTCACCCTATTAATTTCTTTGTGAGTACCATCTTTCTTTCTCTCTCTCTCTCTTTCTTTCTTGTCTTGCTGAGGTGGTCTAACTCAGATGAGCTGCTGCAGCTTTCGCTACTCTGCTGATGATTTATCGCCCCACTAGTGATCAGGGATGGGAATGATGGAGGCCGGCGTGTGGAAGTCGGAGAATGTGGTGGGAGGGGAGCAATAAAGAAAAGAAGAAAAGAGGATAAAGGGAGAGTAGGGACAATAGATGGTGTGTGTAGGGGGGCGGACTGGGGAGAGGCAGTAAACCTGCTGTGATCATGCTTTTTATGATGAACAAAACGAGTCCGGTAATCAGTCTGGTCTATAAGAAGGCTCCAGTTAAAGAGGCAGTGTTATATAAAATCCAATTTTTTTATTTTTATGTGATGTTAAAATGTTATTCCATCATCAGAAACAGTCCTGGTGTGTTGCTTTGATTCTTTCATGCATGTTTGAGAAATCCTTTAATCTCCGGTGGCAACAATTCCGATGTGCAAAACACCTGGGTGGACCTAGCTCCGCCTTCAAGGACGAAACTCCTCCTAAAAGCTGTAATTTCCAAGCTTCCGACTCACAGATCAACCCTCCCCTGCTACTCTTCCACTCAGCTCCTTCAGACTAGCCAGTGGCGATTAGCAAATACCTGTTGGAACTATGCATCTGCTAAGCTCATTACAGAGCTACTTCTCAGTGAAACGCTGGTAAAAACAATAAAGGGTTAATAGAAAAGCCATGTTGTGATAAGTTCCTCAAGATGGAGCTTCAGAAAAAGGAGAAGTTTGTAAAGAGACAGAGGCCCAATTTCAAGGTGTTAAAGTACAGGGTCAAATTGTACTTTAACACCTTATAGGGTATATAAGGTGATATATGACCTTTACCTGCAGTTGTGTTTATAACAACTGAAGGTAACAGTTACTTGATTGTGCTACAAAATGGCATTATGTGGCTGGAAAATACATGATATGCACTTGACAAAAGCTAATGTTTGTTACAGGTCTCTAAATTGGTGACTGTTTGTATGATGTAAAGCTCTTTGAACTGCCTTGTTGTTGTACAAGGCAGTCAGTCAAATAAACTTGACTGACTGATTATGCTGCCCCTATAGACAAGACATTTGGCAAAGAATATCATTTTGCAAAACCGACATATTGGGACTTGAGTGTGATTGAGAAAGATATGTACATGAGAAAAAAATGAAAGTGATTGTTAAGAAAGCAAAAGGAATCAGCTGGAGAAGTCAGAAAAATCAAGAAAAGAAAGCATGGAGAAGGGAAAAAAATAAGAATCGGATCAGCCTACTTAGTCTGGCTCACCAGGCATCATGCAGAAAACTAAAGATGGAAGACAGAAAAAAAGTGTTGTGTGGAGGGACAGAGGACTTGATGGATGAAGATAGGATGAGAGGGGTTTGGAGGAGTTTGGATGAAAGAAGGATGGGAGAGTGGAGAGGATGCTGAGAGAAGCAGCCAGGAGTGAATTTATTGCAATCATTACACTTGATGGACTCACTGAAGCTGCACCTCATACACACTCTCTGTCTCCTGCGTGTGTGTGTATGTGTTCAAACACAACACATTCATATGCACATGTATGTGATCAGTCTGGCTGAGTGTTTGTCTTTAGCACATTAACATTTACGTTGCAGCGAATAATTTGCCAAGAAGGAGGGCAGAAAGGTTTCTCTGTGTGATGATTAAAACAAGCTGTCTGTGTTTGTGTCTAACTATATGTTGTTCTTGAAATAACCTTTTCAAAATCCTTTCTGTATTTTTTCCGAAACAAAATCATGTATAAGTGGATGGGATTTTAACACGGTGGCTGAAAGGTGCAAATGCGTAGCAAGCAACGAAAATAAAATGCAACAGAAAAATTGCTGCATACAAGCAATGCTGCAACCACATATACAATGTTGGAAATGCACAAAAAAAAGGAGCAAGAGTAGAAACTCCAGAATTAATAAAAACAACAGCAAATATGAAATGCTGTAAACTTGCTCCACAAAATGGAAGTGCTCCAGGGGGAGTCGATTGACAAATCGTATGGGACCAAACTCCCAGTAAAGACCACAGACATGCATATAGAAAAGACAGGATGTGATGGTTTAATGGAATGTGCAGCAGATGGAAAAGAGCTATACATCATGTTTTTGAAAGATGCAGTCTTTCATAATATTATTGAACATCAGAACATTTACATGTAGTATTACTGACTCCAGACTCCCTCTAGTGGTCTGGAATACTTTCGTCTTTTGGAGCAAGTTTGGAGCTTTTTAAATTCGCAATTGCTTATGCAGCATTTTTTTCTTCCATTGGGTTTTTCTTTTAAAGCTGCAGTATGCAACCTTTGCAGAAAATGTTTTTTACATCACACTATCACAATGTCAAACAGTATGAGACCCATCCATGCATCCATTTTCTACACACCCTGATCCCTAGTGGGGTCGGGAGGTGCTGGGGCCTATCTCCAGCAATCGTTTTAGGTGAGAGGGGGGGGGTCACCCTGGACAGGTCGCCAGTCTGTCACTGGGCAACACAAAGAACCACAGGACAAACAACCATGCACACACACTCATACCTAGGGAGAATTTAGAGAGACCAATTAACCTCATGTTTTTGGACTGTGGGAGGAAGCCGGAGTTCCCGGAGAGAACCCACGCATGCACAGGGAGAACATGCAAACTCCATGCAGAAAGACACCAGGCCGGGAATCGAACCCAGGACCTTCTTGCTGCAAGGCAACAGTTTTACCTACTGCGCCACTGTGCAGCCCCGTATGAGACCCAATCTGTAAAAAAGACTGAGCTCTGGTGTTGCCAGTGCTGAATACAGAAATACACCACTCGGTCAGAGACAACCAATCAGAGCCAAGTGCTGTTGATCAGACGATTCTAGTTTGCTCCACATTTTTCAAATGAAACAAACAAACAAAGAAAAATACATTTGTGTGTCTGCACTGGCACGTGAGATTTAAAGGAAGTGTCACGTGGAGCATGTTGGCGCCCCCTGGGGGAGGGATTGTCCACCCAGGGCACCAAACAGACTAGGCCTGCCCCTGACACGGTTACGGTCCAAGTGCTGTCAGAGTGTTAAGCCTAAAAACATGACGCATAGTGAAAATATGCAAATTCTTATTTTCCTGGTCAGACATGTTGAATATGTTGGTTCAATTGCTCAAAATGCATCTTTCCTCAATTTACAGTACCTTTTAAATAGTAAGCCTCTTAAAAAGTTATCTCTGTGTTTTCAGACGTTTCTCTAAAGGCAAACTTATTCTGCGAGTTCCCTGTCGGTACATTTCAGGTTAGCCGTCCAGTCATTCATCCCACTCAGCCGCTTGCCAGACACCGACCCCCCGCGCCCCACACCCTGCCACCACCAACCCAGACAGCCTCTCAGTGTATCCCACAGCAGCCGTCGCCTTGCGGTGCTCAGGTGACAGCGTGCAGATTTAAAACCCGGCAGCAGCGTTTTGTTTCTGCCCCGTTGACTCTTCCTATAACCTAAGCAGGCTTTATCAGCCCGGCGCAGCCTGCAGCGAGCTGGATGCAGCCCCCTGTGATGGGGGGAGCGGGAGAGGAGGTGCAAGAAATAAAAACCTGAGAAAAACAATCTGCCAGAGTGGATGTGGAGGGAATGGGAGCCGAGAGGAGGATAAGAGCAGAAGGAAGATGATGGGTGCAGCGGGTGGGGGTGTGGGGATGTAATGGAGCAGCTAGGGAGCTCTTTAACACACCACTGAGGTCTTGGCCTGCCGGTGACCCTGTCATTATAGCGTGCATATGTTTGTGTGCTCTGGTGTGTCACAGCTTTTGACAGGTGTGTGATATCGAATCTTTTCACGCAGCTGTCTGGCATCCAAGCCACAGGCTCAACACGCGCACACACACAATCACACGCACTCAGCAAAAGGTAGCTCATTCTTGCGATGGTCAAATGAAAAAAGGGTTTTACCTAGTCGTGTAATTTCTGCTTGACCAGAAAGGGGAGAAAGGGAAAAAAAAGGTTTCAGAAGTAGAGAGTTGGCTGGAAACTGGAAAAAACACAAACAAAAAAAAAAACAAAAAAAACACACATTTGCAAATAGAAAACCTGTGTTCACAGCTAAGGTCATCTGGAAGGATGGCTCTCCTGAAATGAGGCCATCTTTCTGTGTACTTAACTGTCCTTCAGCAGCAACCTGTTCTGAGTTAAATATTTCAAAGCTTTTTTTCTTTTTAAAGTATGTTGGAGCAATTTGTAAATAGGAGCTAATAATGTACAATTGGTGTGGCTGCTTAAAAAGCAAGCCCTAATAAAATTTAATCAAGTTTCCTACATTTTTTTAACAATTAGCTTTTTTCCATTTTTTCTGAATTCCATGTTCCACATATTTTTAAGCTAAAATGGATTTAGCTTAAAGCATTATGTTTCATATGATGCTAATACTCCTCTGACACTGCTGTGCTTTTCACGTCAAAAGTTTAGTTATTCGTGAATTGAAGTAACGATCCAGCATTGCCAGATTGGAGACTTTGGCCAACACATGAACCAGGCTGCCACAGACTACGGTGGATATAATCCCACATCATGAGCCTCGCAGTTCTCACAAGCCATGTAGACGACAAATGTGTGACAGCAAAAATATCACAGCAATGAGCCGGTAATGACATTCTGATGCCACACTAGAAACCACTCATGTCAGCATGCAGGATGCTTGAAGCTAAACACGTGACTTACACTCAAATTAACTCAGATGAATATTTATAATCTGATCACTTGGGAAAACTCAACTTCCATACAGACACTGTTGGTTGATCCTAAAATTACTAAAAATGACGACCGGGACATTAACTAGTTCATTTTGATTAAATAATTGTGTAGATTTTAATGCATTAAAAATTTAACACACTTAATGATCCTTTTTTTGATACAAATGCTCTGCCTAAAACCTCTGTATTTGTGTGTTTTTGGTACATCTGTAAATCTGATGCACAAGCAACAATCGCAAACAGCCAGGATGGACGACAAAGCTGCTTCTCTGGGAACACTAACTTCTGCTTCAACAAACAAAGAGACTGCTGTTGTGCTCAAGTTGTGCTAAAAGGAGTTAGCGTATGAGTGAAGCTATTCTAGCCTGAAATAGCATCTCAGTGCTCAGTGTTGTTGAGCTCATCTGTCTATTTATTCAATAATTGAATAAAGTTGTTTTTAAATGGGAAATGTTACTTATTTTGTCAATGTATAGTTTTTAATTGCAATGGAATTAATTTATTACAGACCCTGGAATTAATATGATTAAAATTTTTAATCAAGTCCTTCCGCTACTAAAAATAATAAAACAAGATAGTGATGTTATGACAGCATGCAGAAGTTATGTACCCAATCAAGACGTAGCAGGACATTTTGAATTCTTTGAATTTTGATCACAGTGTACTCAACCAAATAAACAAGAGCATATTTAAATTACACACGTTTCAAAAACATGACAAGTCTTAATGTTAGACAACACAGTTCATTTCTTCACGTTCAGGCTCAAGTTACACTTTTTTTAATGCCAGCATACATGGAAAGGCAGAAAACATTGTGACAGCAACTTAAAAGTGTAATCTCATTGAAATATGCAGTATTGCACAGTATTTCATTTTCAATGTGAAGTGATCTAAAGGCAAACTCGGTACATTTCAGGTTGGCCGTCACATTTTAAATTCTCATTTTAAATGTGAATTTAAAATGAAATCCTAAACCAAAAGAAGTTCTCATTAAGCAAGCCCCGCCCATTCACATTTAAAAGCTAGGAAACGTTGATTTGTAACACAGAAATAGCAGAAAAATGACACTGTTTGGCCTTCAGAATCAATTTCTCTTTGTTGAAGTCCAACGTGTGTCAAACGTGACGTTCCCTCTGTTAAGGTTTGACTTCTGGTGTAATATATTCCTCCGCTTTAATCCTTCATATCAACTGCTGAGTTGCACATTAAATGGAGGCTATGTGCAGCAGTCAAATGCTGGACTCCGGCATGCTACTGCAGCAATTACTGCTGCAGCTCAGACCTGATTTCTTGAGCTGCCGGAACAACTGAACAGATCAGCTTTTCTAAAAAAAAAAAAACTAAAAAAAAAAAAAAGCGATAAAGCGAACACAGGGGCGCTATGAAGGCGACAGCCATCTCCACAGAAGAAGTATTCGGTGCCTCTTGGTGCAAGAAATGCATCATATTTATTAAAGATAAGCATGAGAGCAGCAGTGTGCTATCAGGGTTCCTTCTCCAGAAGTCAGACGCATCAAGAGCCGACAGCTTTAAGTGTAAATCTGATAGGCTTGGACAGGAAGCCAGAGCAAAGAGATGCTTTTGCCAATCATTGTCATCATGAGCCAGGCATGCGCCTACACACACACACACACACGTACACACACGCACATGTGCAGTCAGGCCTAAGTACAGTAATCTTGCATGTTGGAATACTGAATAGATTGGTGCTGCTCTTGCTTTTGCAGCTGGGTGTTATCAGAGTTGTCAGGCAGGCGAATCTGCAGCACAGGAAAACGTGGCTGGGGTAGAAAACAGACACACTGTCGGAGTGCGTGAGCGCACGATGTGCGTGTGTGGGTGGGAATCAGATGTTTGTGCTGATGAGGTAGACTCAAGGACCTTAAACAAGCTATCTGACACCGGTTCTTCCTACCAAACATGTTCAAATGAACTAAACTCAGGAAGTCATTGGCATTATTCTAATCATCACCGGAAACCATTAAGTTTGTAAATGATATACTGATTTAGGCAGATCTTATTGGGAATGCAGTATTTTATTAGAGTGATGCCAGAGTTGCCTTCTTTGTAGCTATTAAAATGCTAAAACCTTGATTTTAAAATAGAGAAAAATTATGCAAGCACTATTTGCAGATGAAAATAAAAGCTTGACTAAAATGCTCTTAAAGCTTATATATTTGTTCAAACATTAATGTGGTGACAGTTTGCTCCACGGCAGAAAATCTGTGAAAAGATCTATCTCCTCCAACTCCTCCCTGACCTATTATGGCACCGCTCCCGGTGAAAAACAACCAATAAGAGTCTGCAGGGGGGATCTTAGCACTGTCCATCAAGCTCATGTACTCACTGCTAAAATTGTAAGTGGTGGGGAAACAACCTACTGTTACAGAAAAACAGTATGTTTTGGCCATGCCATTTACAGTAGTTGCCATGGCCACCGTCATCCCCCTTCACTCTTTTGTAAAGAGAGTAAAAGGGAAAGACAAAGGGGATTGAGCAGTGCCACACAGAGGATGATTGACAACACTAAGATCCGCCTTCTGGTTCTGATTGGTTATTTCTAGTTAGCACTGAGAAAAGCCAGAACAACTTCATGTTTTCACAGATTGTCTCATAAACTGTCACGACGTAGTGACAGATTAAATAAATACTGAGCAAATATGTAAAACAAAACTGAACACTGTACCCATCTCATGAGCATTCTGCATCAACAGAACCAGAACCAAACATGGAGAAGCAACATTCAGCTTCTATGCACCACACATCTGGAACAAACTCCCAGAAAACTGGAAAACAGCTGAAACACTGAGTTCCGTTAAATTAAGACTAAAAACCCACCTGTTGGAAGCTTCCTTTGACTCATAATAACTGGGACATTGAGAAATGATGTTGTCTGATGTTGCTTTTGATCAAATGTGTCATAACTGAAGACTGTGTGAAGCACTTTGAAGTGCCTTGTTGCTGAAATGTACTATGCAGATAATCTTGACCTGACTATATTCATTTTCTAGCAAAATATAAATAAAAATGGCTGGATTATTCATTTTCCCGCTACACTGTTTGATTATCGTCTGAGAGATTCCCGTCTCATTTTCAGCCACAAGCAAATTTCTTGGTGGAAATACATTTATTCAAAATCTAGCCTGTGGCCTTAACCAGATATAAATCTGAGCTTCGTTTCATACACTGGAGTATTTTTTATCTCCGTGAATGTCCGTCTTCCAGTCTACAGCATATCAAACACGGTTGAAAACAAGCTTAGCAAAAACGGGGAGATTAATTTTTGAAGCCCAGCAGTGGTATTGTTATTGATGGGATCCAAAACAATTTAAAACTAATAAGCTTCATATACATTCAGCTCTCCTCCAAAGGGTTCCCATTGTCTTCTAAACAGATAGAACGCATTTCCAAATGCATACAATCCCAGGTGAGACCTTGTAATAAGGTTCATTGGCCTAAAAGCGAGCTGTGGGAAGCAGACTGAAAGAGAGGTCTTGTTGGAATGAAACTGAAAGAATGAAACTGATTAGGGATGTTGAGCAGGGATTAAGGAGCTATTTTACTGCCGCGGTTCTCAAGGGCTGAACGCAGAGTTTCTCGCTTTTATGAGTTTAACAGCGTCGGAGGAGGCAATGAATGGCCTATTTAAAAAAAAAGAATCTCCCCGATGAACAAAAATGAAACCAAAGGAACGTGGAAAAACTCTGAAGGCATAACAATTCATGTTATTCAACCGACCTTGCTTAGTTCATACCAAATCTGAAGACAAGAGCAAGTGAAGAGAAATGAAAGACTAAGATCAACTGGAGTGGTTAGATCTGAGCAGATACTGGAAAGAATTACACAATGCAGCAATAAAATATTTAAACTTTAAACACACTAAAAAGATTCAATGATTCAAGATCCAGAGAGTGTTAGAAATTACTTGAAATTACTAATCTTTACATAAGGAGTCCAGTTAAACTTAGCTGAGGTTGCTGTGGCAAGTGCTAAGGGTGCTAGGAGTCCAGAGCGCCACAAAAAGGGGCAAGAACAAAAAGGAACTTTTACATATAGATCAGATTATTTCCTTATATGAAAGACTCTACTCTTATTTTGCTGCATGGTAAATAACATAAAAAATATATATTTAATAATAATGATACTTTCCTTAGCTTTTCCTCCCAATGCCCAACTGATGGAGAGAGTACTGCCATAGGAACTGAAGGTCAATATACAATAGCAACAATGTGCAGCCTTCACTGGCACATTGCATGCTGGGTATTGGAAAATAATCATTTTGAAAAACCCCATGTAGTCTGTCATTGTTCCACAACCTTCCACTCAATTAGCAATTTGACCTTTTCAAAGGGCTCAACTGAAGAATATCAACAATATCTATCATTTAAAACTATCACCGATTCTGCTACTATTAGGAAAAACAGACAGCAATCATCAGTTTTTATTTAGGGTTATTGTCTGATATATCAAAGCCGGA
Organism: Alfaro cultratus; assembly: GCA_903066825.1. Taxonomy (NCBI): domain Eukaryota; kingdom Metazoa; phylum Chordata; class Actinopteri; order Cyprinodontiformes; family Poeciliidae; genus Alfaro; species Alfaro cultratus. The sequence goes on from CAEFZX010024442.1 coordinate 39,562, forward strand.
ATTGCCTGTGTAGTTGATCAGATGTCTAATACATGCAGTGCTGCACATCAACATTTGGGTTGTGGGGGAATCGTGAGGATTCTAAGTCCTCCTAACTAATATCAGTTATTATTATAGCTCAAAAATGCCAAAATTATTTTTGTTGATGTTTTGTGTGTGTTTTTATCTTTTCCTGTACTTAGTATCTTTTCTTTTTAATTAGGTCAATGTATGGACTGGCAGGCTATAGATTAGTTGTCCATTGGCATTTAAAATGTCCTATTTCTGAAAAGTAAGCAATTTTTAAAACCTATTTTGAGCTAAATTACCATTCCATCCTTGAAAAAATGTATCAAATGCATCTATTTAGTCACAGTTTGAAACCCTAACTAGATCATTTTATATCGCCATCAATTTCATGAAATCAGTCACTATATAAAATGAATCCAGGTGAAGTTTTGGACTTGCATTATAATGCTACAGCATCTGTTAAACTCACAGTGATCTGTCAGAAATATTCAAAAGTTGTCTGAATCTAATATTGATCTTGTAACTGACAGAATAAAAACAATCTTCTCCGTCTGAGCGCTATGAATAAGACAATTTCAACAAGTTGTACAGAGAGATCCTACTCTCTGTGTTTCAGATATCATAATAATGAAGGCACCCTGAGTCAATATCTGCTCAAACAATCTTCTCTTCAGACTGCTGCATATTTGTTCACAGGTGGCTTTTAAATCTTTCTTAAATCTCAAAGTTAACGAGCCCTGCACTCCAGTCTTGGGAGATGTAGCTACAAGGCAAAACTATAAATTACAGTGGCACAGAGGAAATCATCATATTTATTGCATGGAGAGATGTGTGTTTATTTTTGCACTCCAGGACTGACAGCATGGGCCATAAATCTGCCCTTAATAATCCCTTAACGTAAGTGCTGCTTTGATGAGTGTTAGAGAATGAGGAAATGTCTTGAGGCATATATCTCTGGAAAAGAAAGGAAGCAGAATCAGCCTCTTGAGGTTTACCCTTTATATCAGACACTTTTGTGTCTAAACACTTTGCAAACTTTTTTTTTGTGCTTTTCTTTTTTCACATTCACATTTACAGTCACTGATTAGTATCATTTCGTGAAGGTTTGGAAAAAAGCAATCTCATGCCTGAAGATGCTATTGTGTTATTCATTTCTAAGACAATTCATCTTTTATGTATATTTACATTAAAAAAATTGGGGTTTTTTGCTGAAAATAAGTGTAAAATAAAATTACAAATTAGTCTATAATTGCGTTTTTTCCTATAAACTTAAATGTGTTTTTTGTTTAATTCCATATCAGTTTGAAACTGTTCCTAAGAGCTAAATGTTGTAAATTATAACAGAAGAACTACTCATATAACGTACAATCAAACTTGGATAAAGTTCAGGCTCAACAATCTAAACAGAAGGAAAAAAAGATTATAGCTAAAGTCCTTTTCAGGTCATACATCTCTGTGTTTTGCCCCTTTAAAATAAATTAAGCAGAAATGTCCATGTGATTGGATTATTGATGTTTGTGTCGATCTTCTCTTCCTGCACTCTTGTCTGATTGAAGAACAGAGAAAATCTGATTTGTCTTTTTTAAATCTAGGTATTAATTATTTTTCATTTATCTTAATTGGAAAGGATTAGAAAAACAAAAGAAAGCAGGAACTTGTCAATAAGACGAATTGTGTGTTTTACTTAGAAATAATAAGAGAGATAAGTTCATCGATCACAAATTGCCAAAAATTGGAGATGTTTCCCTTTGTTCCTGTGGTTTCATGTTACGCGGCAGCGACTTCCGGATGCACACCGATCATGTGACAGTTGTTTGTTTGGGACATCCATTGTCCGTACTCGCACATCTATAGCGCACCAGTCTAGACAAGTGGGCAGAGTAATCACAGAGGAAGGCAGGAGGAAGGTGACAGTGTGAAAAAGAGGGACGGAGACAGTGAGAGCTAATGAGGTTTTAAAAAGTCTGAAGTCTGACAAGGCGAGAGACAGAGTAGCAGAAAAGAAATGTCTGAGCCGAGAGATTAACGATGCAACAGCTGATGCGTCCTTTTCTTCAGCCCACAAAAATTTAAGCACATCCTGTATCTTCAGAGGATGCGTTCAGGTACGGTATCGACTGTAGGCCACCCACATATGGAGTCCTACGCCTTTCTGCTGTTCAGGGGTCTGCTGAAGTGTGTGTTTGTCTCCGTTTAAGACAGTTTGAGAGAATCTCTCTTCGTTTTCACCAACATTTACTGTCCAAAATCTATTTTAGGCCACATGCTTTTTATGGTCAAATCTAGGGGGGAGTGAATTGTTTGAAAGCATTCTCATCTTACATTTAATGCTTAGTGTTGCACAACATAGCACTATTGGTCTTTTACAGTATAGGGAAGAGCTAAAATTGAATCCCAAACCATTGTGGTCAGAGTAAGGTTTTCAGGGAGAACCCCAGACCTTCCACATATGGGAAGAGGGATGGAGCAGTGGTTATGATCCTTACAGTAAGATCCATTTAAAGCCCAAAGTTAACACATTCATAAACACCAATGTGTTTGCGAACAAGCAGGATGCATAATACACATTCTGTGTAACGCTACAATTCCATTTACCTTGCATTAAAATAAGTGCTATTGATAAAACAACCATACACACTGAGGCACAGAAAGAGAGAAAAAAAAAGCTGGATGGAAGAATAATGGAATGGAAAAGAATTTACAAAACAAAGAAAAAAAAACATATGTATAAATATGAAAGGAATGTGTCTATTATTCTGGAAACTAGCCTGATACTTCAGTAAGAAAAGAAAAGGAGGAAACAGAGACGGTGATGTCATAGAAAAGTAATGGACCCAGGTAGTAATACAGTAGGACACTGTGAATTGCACCTCATTGAAAACCAGCATACATTCATTTCTTACAGCATGAGCAAATCAAAGCAACACATGCTTCAAAATTATTGGACTTGATGTTCTACAAAATTCCCTCAATTTCCACCAAACAATGCAAGACAGGCAGCAGTGTGGCCGCATCTTAAGTTATATAACTGAAATTGTACAAATCAGGGGCAAATTAAGCACATTTAAAGAAGTGTGAACAGTCATACTTTTTTGTATGTGCATTGTAAGCATTATAATTGTAGGGTTTTATAGATAGGGGTGTACCAAAAAAAAAAATCAGCCCAGATTTTCTTAATTTTGGGAGATCAGTGATTGGCTGATACATGTGAAGCTGATTATATTCACCGAGCTTATCTACCTCTGCAAAGGTCTAACTATCAACCACTGTCCTCTTCTGAGAGGTTAGACTGACAGACCCGCCCACCACGTCATGTCTGCACATTTGTAGTTGACAATGGTCACACCACTGTTGCCAACTTAGTGGGTTTCTTGCTATATTTGCCAACATTTCAGACAAAAATAATTGGTATCGGCCAAAATTGGACCGATACCAATTATTGGTATTGGTAATTCGGTAAAAGCGTGACCTCTTAAAAGCAGGTCAGGATTTTGAAGATCGGTTATCGTGATTGGCCAGACAACTGCAAACGGTGCATCCCTAGTTAGAGCTACTTTCAAATAAGCACAAACATTTGAGTCCTATTTTCCTTAAGATACTCTGCAAACAGTCCTTCAATTAAAATAAAGAATTCTTCTAGTATTGTGCCAATTTAAGAAAGCGCAATGTCAACAATGCCAAAAACCATTTTTCAAGAACACTTCAGTAGCTATTGATAATGATTATTTATAGCTTTCAATACTCATGCTCCACAGTATTGATCAACCTCTAGCAGCTGGAGTACATCAGTCACTCTTCCCTCCGACACCAAGGTGAAACCAGTCACACACTGCAGAGCCAACACCTCTCACTCACAGCGCTGTCTTTGCCTCTCAGCTTGTCATGTTCGCTCCTCCTCATTATGGTGCAGGGAAGCTGACAGGTTCAGATGGGTTCTGACATTTGTCCTTTGAGAATAAATCAGAAAATTGCATTCCCTTGATCTCAATGCAATCTTTACTTGCGACTTCTAAAGAATGTATAACAATGCAGATTTTTTAGACACATCATTCTCTTTTTTTTTTTTTGCTTTTTTCTAATTGAGTCTAAATAAGATTTTTATTTTGAAAAAAGACAGAAAAATGAGTAAATGTATGGTCCAGCAGAGGAAATCAAACTGTGTTACAGAAGTAATAGCTGTGCTTCCACTGACCATATCATTGTGAAAATTAAAGACGCTTGCTTAATGAAAACATGGCACATAGCAATTTTACTACTGGCAGAAATGTCAAAAAGACGACAGGAAGTGGAAAGAGGATGATGTCACGGCGTGTTTCTTAATGACTTATAGGTTGAACAAACTTACTCGCCTGTGATTTTAATTGTGTTTCGTCTTTAAAGGAAACACAGCAATTCCGATATTGTGGGCGGTTTTTTAGATTAGTGAAATATCGACAAAGATTTGTATACATTTGTAATGGAAACACAGATAGTGTCATACAATGCTTAGTGGTGCAAGAACTGAGGTGATGTGTTTTTGTTTCAACAACTTGCTTTTATAATAACAGAGGCATATTTCATATATTCCGCAAAGATGTGGAATTTCCAATTTCATGAGGAACCTATTTGGAAAATAAGAAAATTGTACACTTGTAACCTTATTTGATTAGGTAATGATAAGACAATGAAGGAAAAAAAAAAAAAAAGCTTCTGAATTGGGAGATGTTGTTAGTCTACAGTGACTGTGCTGAGGATTTGTGAGGAGGATGGTTGTACTAAAAATAAGGTTGGCATGTGAAAAGTTTCAGTTACAAGAGAAATATATATATATATATATATATATATATATATATATTATTACATCTTTTGATGTAATAATATGGAATTTAAAATCATTGAGGTAACTTTTGAACTGAACTGAGTCTCTCTACATTCATTATGATGGTCCCAGAATAATATTAAATGAACTCAAATTTATAGCGCTGGATCGTTTGCTTTACTTATATACTTTCTGGGACAATTTCATTCAAAACAGGTTAATTTGCCACTAAATTGTCAAAACTATATAAATTAACCAAATCATTAAAACATTTTTAGGTGAAAGAAATGGACTGTATTGTAAAGCTGTGAAGAGAAATTCGATCAACTGCCGACTGATATTGTGGAGCATTAAATACCACATGATCATGATCTGCATGAAAAAGATTTAAATCATCATGGATCTCTTCTTGTTCACAAAGGCACAAACAGCTGTTTAATGTGGAGAGACTGACTGCCATGTTCAGAGGCAGAGTGCCGGTGCTCCACCCATACAGATCGTGCAACGCACGCAGGGCATCAAAGATCACAAAAAAACATCAGAATCATAATAACGACATATTAGAATAAAATTGTGTGTTGCATGTTAAACGGTCATGCTGACACCGGTGTCCTCGTGAGCCAATCAGAGCAGCTGTGAGCAGAGCTCAGGAGCGGATGAGAGGAAGAGAAACGGGAAGAACCAAAGGAATTATTTTACTGTTGTAGACACAAAAAAAAGGTAGCAAGGTGTCATTTTTAATGCTAGTATTCACTACTGAAGCAACATTAAACTTCTTTGAACAAATAAAAACCATAAAAAAATGATAAATACAAAAAGCAACAGAAATGATTTCATCTGTCCTGTTTCAAGAATGATTTACGTTGAACAGCAACGTTAAAATCTGTTCTCTTAAAATAATATGTAACTTAATCTTAAAGTAACAATCTGCTCATTATACGAGCTGCTTCTCAGTGAAACACTGGTAAAGATGTTAAAAGAGTTAACAGAGGACCCATGTTGTGAGGATGTCCTGAAAGCGGAGTTTCAGAAAGAGTAGGCGCTTCTTAAAGAGACAAAGTTCCAATTTTAATTGTTATATATAGATAGATATAGTATTTTTACAAGAACTGAAGGTACCATAGTTGCTTGTTTGAGCTATGAAATGATTCTATGTGGCTGGAAAACATGTAATACATCTTCCATTGACATAGACATTTTCTGTTTCAATTTCCATTGTTGCCTACCCCATGTCTTATGATCTCAGTTCAGAACTGTACTGTAGTTAAGAAACTCCTACATGAGGAGAAGGATGCGTAGGAGCTGAAAGTTCATTGATTCAACATGCCAGACTACAAGGAGAATAAGCCGAAAGGGAAAGAGGAGGAGAAAAGTGCATTAGCTCCCAGACGAAAGCCAGCTTATAGCTTGTACGCACAATTTAACCCGGCTTATCTCCACAAGCTTTACATCCTTCTGACATCCACACGTACATAAATAACGTTCTTATTTTGATGAAACACAAGTTCCAGTTGTGGTTAATAATACAGTCTTCTCTTTCTTTTTTTTTTCCCCAAGCCCCCTCGAGCGAGGAAAATAAAGCTCTAGTAAAGTGTTATGGGAGGTGAGATGAGGGTGAGAGACAGGGTGAGGGAGACGGGGGGGTGGGAAAGCAGGCAGAGAGGCAGCAGAGAGGACGCCATAGTGCTGCAATGCAGCAGCAGAGCCGACAAATGGTCCAACTTTGCAAAGCGGGGGCCCGGATACGCTGCGATGACCCCATCTGAGCTGTATCTAAGAAGCTCCTTCTTCTCCATAGATAATCATGCATGACCCACTGGAGGAAGGAGGACACTCAGGTTGACACTTTGCAGCCGCTTTATCAGCCTTTAAGTCCGCGGACGTATCTCGAGTTCATTTATCTTTCGCTTCACTCTGAAGGATAATAATGGCCGGGCAGCAGAGAGAGGGCTTCGAGGGCTACGTGTCGCTTGGAGCGCCGTGTTTGCTTTCTGCCGGGATGGAATGTGTTTATATATATATATATATATCTTGTCTGGATGATTTTGGAGTTGGAGTTGATAATGATAAGTTTGTTTGTATGACGCTCTTTTCAAAACAAAGTTTGGAAAGTGCCAGAAGATAGGGGAAAAAAGACTCTGACTCAAAGTTACATAAGCAAAAAAAAGAAAAGAAAAGAGGAAAACAGATGGAGGAAACAAAGTGAAGCATTTTATATAATAACAATCATTTAAAGGGAGGGTTTTATGTATTTCCCAGGCAAAGAGTGTCATTTTATTGCACAAGTAACTATGTTACCTTCAGCTGATACAAAAAAGTGCTACATATATCAAATATGACTCAAAAAAATGTGACTTTGTAATTTAACATCTTGAAATTGGGCCTCTGTCTTTTTAAAAACTCCTGCTCTTTCTGAAACTCCGCCTTCAGGAAGTCATCACAACATGGCTCCTCTATTAACCCTTTAACATCGTTTTAACCAGCATTATAAAGTAGCTCCTATAATGAGCTCAGCACCAAGTGTTTGCTAATTGCTGCTGGCCAGTCTGAAGGAGTTGAGTGGCTGAGTCATGACGGAGGGCTGCTGTGTGAGGCAGAGACTCAGAAGATTGGAAACTGCAGCTCAGAGGAGGAGCTTTGTCTCGAAGGCGGAGCTAAGTCCACCCAGAATGGCAACCATTCACAGCAGAATGGTTGCCATGGGAGATTAAACTATTTCTCAAACATGCATGAAAGAATCAAGGAAACACTCCTGATATGTTTTTGATGAGGGAAGTCAATTTAATATAATACTGCCACTTTAAGTTATTCTAAACAAATAACTGAAATGTTGGACCACTTAATTTACTTTATGTTACTGACGTGACCAGTAGGATACGGTTTGCTTCATGATCGGCAAAAACATCACGTACAACTATTCCTAAAAAGTTACATTTGGAGAGATGACTAACGTTGAATAAACTCAGTTCTGCAATGCGAAGCGAAGCAAAGCGTCAAACAAAAAGAGGGGAGGGGTTAAGCTGGTGGGCACTGCTGCATGCAGCCAGGCAGCACAAACAGACAGTCAGTTGTCAGGTTACGGCTGTCAGTCAGTGCTGTTGTTGCTGCAGCTGCTGCAGCAGAGTGGCGCAGTGCCACAGTTTCCCTCCCTGACTCTGCTCTCCTGTCGTTCCTCCCCCAGCTGTCTGCCTAACTCTCCTCATCCCTGGACCTTGTTCTAAACCTCTCCATCCACTTTTCTTCCCAACCCTAATGTCCTTCACTTTTTTTTCCAGTAAATATTCACGTCCTTTCTCCCTTCCCGTCTCCTTAACACCCCAGCCCTCGTTTCTCCTCCCTTTTTTCTGTGGGTCTCCTTTCATCTCCCCACCAAATTTCTTTCCCATAATTTTTCCATTGCTATTCTGTCCTTGTCACTCTCCCAGTTCCTGTCTAAACCTCTCACATCTCCCCTGTCACCTCCCTACTTTTCCATTTCTTAGACTGAAGTGCTTATGAGAATGTTGATTTAAAAAAACCACATAAGAGTCAAAGAAGGAAACTGACATGTCCAATGACACCTTTACAAAGCATCTAACGTTCCCTGGTTTCTATCAAAATCTTTATGGTACAGACCAGATCTGCACCGACTGCAGTTTTCTGGCCCATCATCAATAAAAAATATTTGAAAAGCCTGTCCTGCCAATTCCAATTTTGCATGAGACTAATTTTCTTGTCTGAAATGTTGGTAAATATAGCAAGAAAGTTGCTGAGTTGGCAACAGTCGGGTGATTATTGTTAACTGCAAATGTGCAGACATGACCTGGTGGGCCAGTCTGTCAGTCAAACCTCTGTCACTGCAGAGCAGTAGAGGACAGTGGTTGGTTTTTAGATCTTGTCAGAGGTAGATAAGCTCGATGGATAAGATCGGCTTCACACGCAAGTATCCACAGATCGCTGATCTCCCAAAATTAAGGAAATTGCCGCAGATTTATCAGCTTGCCGATTTATCGGTCCACCCCTTGTACAGACATAATGGTCTGATACATGCAATCAGCTGAAGAAGTCACAGGTGATCACTTGTGTTTCTTTAAAAAATTATGAGATAATCAAAGGACAAAGATACTCTCTACATACTCCTCACAAAAGCAATGCAAGAATACTTTTCTAATGAGCGAATACAAAGGCACTTAAAGCTTCTCCCTTATTTTTAAGTCAAAAGATTAAAATGGCTGCACGTTCATACTGTTAAACCCTGAATCTGTTTTTTCCTTGTAAAACCAGAAGCTAAATGAACATGACCAGACCAAAACACTGACCTCCCCTTCCTTTGTTTTGGTCTGATGCAACAGGTGAGGGTCTCACCGACACCTGTCGTTTTTTTTGTTTTTTTTTGGCTTCCAAAAACTTGGCAAATAAAATGAGATTTTCCAGCTCATCAATTAGTTTTTTCTCCTCTTCTGAAGGAGCTGGTGGCCAGCAGGTCCAGCAGGGAACCTCAGACATTCCTTTCCGTCAGCTCAATCTGAAGATGCAAAGGCATTCTGAGGCCAGATGGAATACATAATTCCCCCAGAGAATTCTGGGTTTTCCCTGGGCAATCCTCCATGAAGGATGTGACTGGAAAACCTCCAGTGGAGGCACCCAGGGGGGCATCCTGATCAGATACCTGAACCTCCTCAACTGACTCCTTTTAATGTGGAAAATCAGCAGCTCTACTTTGAGCAGTCACCTGATGACAGAGCTTCTCACCCCATCTCCGAGGGTAAGGCTAAGCCCAGCCAACCTCCAGAGGAAGCTCATTCTGATGTTTGTATCCAGGATCTTGTTCTTTCAACCATAATCTATAGGCTCAGCTCTTTCTTCACCACAACAGACTGGAGCAGTGCAAGCATCACTGTAGATGGAGCCCCAATCGGTCCATCCATCACCAGTTCCATCCCACCATCACTCATGAACAAAACAACAACTCCTCTGCTTAAGATAGAGACTGAAGTCCAACCCATAGGGGGCAGTACACCTTTCCATTTGAAAATTATGGCCTCAGACTCTCACAGCACACTTCACACTCCTCCACAACTACGCCTTGAGAAACTGAATGTCTCACTCTTTTATGTTTATAGTATTTCTAAAGTATAGAGAAATGTTTCCTTTCAGTTCCCTCATTCTCTCTATCTCTCAATGAATTCGGTGGTTATTTGCAACTATTGGCCATCCCTCCATCTTTGGCTTTCTTCTGCTCAAACTCTGCTTCATCCATTTACACATTACTCTACTTTCATCCAACCTTCCCTTCACGCCTCCCATTCAATCCCCTTTGCATTTATCGTACTGAATAACCTCTCATTTGCCAACTCTTCTCGTACCCAGTTATTCTAGCCCTTTGCTCACCTTGTCTTTCCATTTCACTTTTTCTAACCTTGTGTCTTGTTTCCCGTCTTTTTTCCCCTCCTTCCTTCAGAGAGGTGCTCTCATCCCATCTGGTGAAACACTTTGGCTTCTCCTCACCCAGGGCAAGGATCAACTTGAGCCCATTTCACACATGACAGAGTATGCAGCACACCAGTGATGTATGTATACCGCTCGAGGAGCTATTATGGACGAAGAGAGGGAAATGAGGAAGAGTGACTGTATCAGTGTGTGCCTTTTTCTTGGTGATCGGCAACAGTGCTGACTCGAGTCTATCTGAATTTCAATGTTCTTCGCCAAATAGATGCATTGAGATTCTGTCCGCGTATTCTGAAATATTCTCAACATAAAAAAAAAGGAACAGGGAGTCGAAACAGCCAATGAAACAGGCAGCTATCGATATGCTCATTTACCCCATGCCAGCAAGACTCAGGGAAAAGTGAGAACGGAGTCATAAAGGCTCATGAGAGCGAAGGCTGAGAGGAAGAAAAGAAAAATGAAAAAGTGAGAGGAAGAACATTATATTTCGCAGAGAGGGCAGGAGGTGAAGACAGAGTGGGCGAGACAGCTTATACTACTCAATCACACATGAATCAAATGAATCAGTTTTTCTACAGGGTGAAATAAAAAGTGTCTTTGTGCGAGAGCACCATGAGGAGGTTAAAAAACACCAGTGTGACCGTGGGTGCATGTGGAATATCTACAAAGTGTTGGTCTGTTTTTTCAATGTGGGCATAGTCAGTACTGAACTTGAAAGATTGACTTCACTCTTTGGTCAAGCGCAAAGACAAAGTCTTTGTGTTCCAGCCTCTTAAAACGTGGAGCGAGGCATGCAGTGACTTGACAGCACCAGGTTTTCATTAAGGTCTTTTTACAGTAAAGGAGCCCTTGAACCTGAGCTCATCTGTATGCTCTACCACGCAACTAAACAAGCTGAAAAGACGGAATTTCTGCTACTGTCCTGAGCCGTGTGCCTGCCGGTGGATATGCCTCCTGTGCATATCAACAAGACATGAAAACGTTCCCGCTGTGCCTTCATAAACATGACCTGCAGGCTGTGTTAGTTGGCAAAAGAGTTCCTGCTAGCACACACTTTCAAGACAAACTAAATATTAAGTTTGGTTAGTGGAAGCTGGGGGTTATTCTTCCACCAAACAATTTAAACATGTGATACAGTCAGATATATACAAATTTTCCTATCAAAATTTCACACTTTTTCAGTCTTAGACCACGGTCACAAAGCAGGTCTAAATGCTCAATTCTGATGTTTTTGCTGAAATCTGATTCTTTTTGTGTGATCGTACATACTACTAATTAAAAGCGAGCACAATCAGACTTCTGTGCGAACGGTTTACAACCCTAAAAAGAACCAAATGTGCAGTAGTACACCGTAGAAGTCACAAAGCAGCGCACTTCTTATGGAAGTAATAATGGATGCCACTGTCTATGGATCAATTTCAAATTTGCTGAAAGTTGGGAGCCGACAAGATTGTCACAAGATCATAAGATGAAGGAAGATCAAAAAAAAAAAAAAAAAAAAAAAAAAGATGTTGAGTATTGGGACTGATTGGTTCAGCCATTGTTTCTATCCAGATTTACCAAGTCTGATTTCATGGTGCAGAATTATGACGCCTGTCTCATCTCATTGATGTAAAAGTCGAAAAAAATGCTAAATGACCATTCAGACTGTAGACACTTATGGAACTCTAGGATTCACATTTAATTTAATACCACATATGGCAGTGACACACACTGGATTTTGGGGAGATTGAAAGATATGGAATTGGGCCATTGAGATTGCAATAAAAACATCTGATGTGGGCTCGCATATGCCTGCTGTCTGAATGTGACCTCAGTTCATTTGCTTCCAGTTTAGGTATACATAAAGGATGCAAATTTGGTATGGAATTAGACAATATTGAGAAACAAATTCAAAAATATCAACGAACGCATTTTCTCTTTCCTCTCCATCAGTTTCCATTATCTCAGAGATCCATTTGGTATAAGCACATAAAAGACTATTAAAATCCATTCAATTTTCCAAATAGATTAATTAGTAACAGAATGTGAATGAATGGCACATGAAAGAAGAACTACCAGACGTTCAACCTTGCTGATCTTTTGAACTGCAATATTTCACACACTGAGGCTATGATAACATTTATTCTAAAGATCTAGGTTTGGAGAAAAAGGTAAGAGAAAAATACAAACATGTTCCATACTTTATTTTCCTTTTCCAGACTCACCTAGAAATTTGAAGTACTTTACCAGAATGCTTTTAACTTAAAATATGTCAGGATTTTTAGACATTATTATAATTCAGAATGTATTGCTCATCTATCTGCTTTATTGAAATACTAAATCACCAGTTTTACATGTACCTGTTTGAAATACTTTAATGTATTCAACTTTTAAAATGTCATTTTACATGGTACTGTACAACTAAGTGAAACAGTGACACAATAATGAACTGACTGGACTTTTTCACAAAAACAATTCTACCGCAGGGCATGTGATGATGTCACACCAGGAAGTACAAATCAACACCAGAATAAGCAGCGGGTGTGAGGTGATCAACTGGATTCAGTAAACCCTGCAGCAGGTGAGCTACTTTTGAAGGACTCTAATGTTCATTCTGAAACAATTTCATCAAGTGTGCCGCACTTCACACCAGTAAAATTCAAGCTTAGAACAAAAAGAAGCTGGTAAAGGTCAGGACACGGTGACGGTTCAAGATGCAAAAGGTTTAATTTTGCATGTTTAAGTTAAAGTTAATGCTCCCTAAGAAGATGAGGATGCTGCTATGGTTGGCAAGCCAGAGGTAATGAGACAATGTAATTCTTATTGGGACAAATTCATTTCTATCCCTGTTGGAATTTTTCCACCTGAGTGGATTTTCTTGATTTGTCCCCAATTACAAATTCCATATTCTGCTAAATCAAATCAAATGCAGTTCAGAAATGCAAACAAATGGCTTTGTGGACAACTCAGTTCTGCTGCCTTCTGAACTAAAGCTACTGTGATTAATCAGATCATTTTCTTCTCTTTATGGCTATAGAACAATACATTATCTTCCTGCTACCTAAGGTAGATTTAGCTGCAGCTGTCCGGAATATAATATCACTGAAGGACAAAGTAGATTAAACACATCCAAATCAAGAGTAAAAGGTTGAGAGCAAAGTACAAGTGGATGACTGCAACTGAAATATCTTAACAGTTATTAATTTGCTTTACAAGATAAGCTGCTTATCTACTGCAGATTCAGACCATATGATTCAATAAAGGCTCGATAAAATTGATGCCTTTTTTGCGTTTATCTCAAAACTGCCAAGCCATTTGCTGTGGCAGAAACACAATTTTGAGCGAAATGGTGCAGCTGGGAGATTTGGGGGAATTGGGAAAGTGGCAGACATGTGTTCTGGTAGGAGTTGTGAGTCAACATCCGGTAAGTTGAACCATTACAGGCACTGCCAAGAAAACATGAGCACAACGGCACAGACTCTCTGTACTCAAAGTCATTAGCTATAAATAAAACCAGCTTTGGTTAGGCTTCTTCAAATTACAAGCAGACTATTGATGGGAGAAAAAAAACAACACGATAATAGTTAAACATTAGACCAGGAGGACTCATTTAAAGCCAAACCCAAAAGATTTTCATTCGACCGATACGGAAACAGTCAGCAAAGAAATCCAGGGATCTTGCTGCAGGAAAGGAAGGCTAATTAAAACACTCACTCAAGAGTGCATTTTAAACATGCACGTCCTTCTTTCATATTTACATCACGAAGGGAACAAAGTAAAGTCAGCATGTAACAATTGAACCTTAGCAGAACCTCTGTTCTGTCTGTACCGGAGGAGACTTGGGGCAAGAACAGGTCAGGTTACAGAGCAGATCAGACGTTGTGTTTAAAATGATCAGACTCGGGACAAAATCGTTACAGTGTTGACAGACAGCGTTAGACACAGCTACGCTAGATACAGTGTCTCCAGTGATTGAAAAAGCAAGCAAGAGAGAGGCATAGGAGAATAAATGAAAGTTATGGAATCATCACACCAGCAACATGACAGCAGAACTTTAGGTAATGATTTGTGGAAAACATAGATTAAATTCAGCTCACCTATAATGCTGAATACCTCCAAACTTGAACGACTATGGATTTTTACAAGCTAAGAGATTTCACCCTTAAACTGACTTTCTCCCTGAGAGCCAAACCCTGTTAGCTGCTCCCTGTCTGTTTAATGTGACACACTCAGCAGATGCCCACTCTGCTTCAGACTAACAGTCATGTTGGAGGGATCTCTGCTCAGTGCAGCAATAACAGCAAAGCTCTTAGTTTATGAAGCAGGAGAACTGTTTTGTTGTTTTGTCAACATGACACATAATTTACAGTAAAAAAAAAGGAAGCTATGCTGCAAATATACTGCAGTTGTCTTTTTTATTATTATTTTAAGCTCGACATTCAAAATGATATGATTAGCGTCATTGTAGATAGAAAAAAGGGAGTAAATATCCATCAAAAACCTCTGAAGTTTTTTAATTAATCTCAGAAAAGTTCAGTTTAAAAAGTCAAACATTTTCTAGAAAAAACCTTTTTTTTATTAATCTCAGAAAGAAATTTTTTTAAATTAGCATAGATCGCACGCGCACCACTTTTCACTCAAACTGAACAATTTGGATGTTTCTCTTGTTTTCACATGTTGCATTGCCACAAAGTTGCGGTTACACTTCAGGTGTATTTTAACGAATTATTGAAAGCATGAGAAGTGCGTATAGTCAGAACATTTACTCACCAATTCAATTCTATTTAATCCACTCCATGAAGTCAAATCCTCATAAGGTTTTACTATATGAACGTGTATTACTATGGTGTCCAGATCAATGAGCTGATTCCAGAATAGTAATCTTTTTCACTGTGCCACAGAATATGTATAACCTACATGCCTTTAGAGTGAGCCAGTCCCAGAAATGATGCCATTTCTGGGACTGGCTCATTTTCAAAATGGAAAAAATACAAAGATGTGTAGGCATATTCACCCAAAAACTCACTATCATTCTATTGTAATTTGCATGAGTAAAGGAAATGTGTGTGGGAAGGGCTGCATGACTGGCTTCAGCCCAGGGGCCCACCTTCTCCTAAATCCAGCTCTGTTTTTGGCCACTGTTTAAGACAAATTTAGACAGCCCGCAATGAAACGGTAAAACATTATATCACCAAGCACATTCCGCTTTTGGTTGCAACCTCTGTTTTCTTGCACCTCCCCACAGAGAACATACTGTATGTCTGGATGTTTATGGGAGGTGTAAGCGCTGACCAAGCAGCAGTACGATAGAATGAACAGGTCTCTGTCTGCACTACACAGAGATGTCTAATTAGTCTGAATTGGGATGATAAAGTTGTCTTATTTGCCAAAGATGTGCAGCTCCAGCTGAGAGAAAACCTTTTGTCTGATGAACTATTGTACAAAAATTGGTATTACAGTCAACGGTGTTTGTCACAGCACACTTGTTAAAGAAAAGCCATCATAGACTATAACAGCTCGCTCTGTGAGACGATGGTCATTTTGGCACAATGGCATGTTCATTCTTGTGTTTTATTATCCGAGTCGAACAATAAACTTTGGGTGTATGAGCTCTATAAAGTCTGACATGTGTTCCAACATTTTTTTATTACCGGATCAGTTTATGATCAGCAGACGGCCCACAGCCCCAGCGAAGTGATTAAACCGAGACAACATTTGCAGTTTCAGGGAAATTTTATTGAATTCCACATTTCCACTCAATCGAAAACCTAAATTAACGTTTGTCCATTGACATATACAAGAGTCTGGGCATGTGCTTACAAGAGTCTTGGCATGTGAGGAGGTACAGTAGGAAACCAGGCCAAAAGACAGATAGAAAAGAGCCGAGGTAAGAGGATGGAGCGGGCCGCATGCCTTGAGAAGCGCAGTTGCTCTTGGAGGCCCAGAGAGCTGCCATCTGTCCCGGGGCTGGGGAGGCCAAGCCAGGAGACAAGCTCCCCTGACAGCATGCAACCGCCATATGCTGCTGGAGCGTGTACACGACGAACTGGCATGGCTGAGAGCGACAGGGGAAGGACTGGCCTGGTCTGGTCTGTGGAAGCTGTGGGCTGAGCTGACCTTAAATGCTGTAGCTTCATTTCCACGACAAAACGGCCTAAAAACAGTTGAGCATGCATTGGGATCTCTGCTGAGTCGGGACTACATAGGACTTTTAGCGCTGCACTTGTCACTGGGTATTGACTGAACAATAAAAAATTTAAAAAAAGACATCTGCCAGTTAAGTTGTTGTCATAGCAACATTACGTATACAAAATACCGTAAAGATAGGGGTTCATTTTTGCTTAAAAATAAAACAAACTGATTGCACGCTGGAAAAGACTTATGTTCACGTTGTGCTAAAAGAAGTTAGCCTTTCGCTGAAACTATTCAGTGCAACATTCTTTCTTAGTGCTAAACATGCTGTCAGCATCCATATCTCTAAATAATCTTTTTTTCCAAAGAAGTTCCATGAATGCTCAGGAGTTTCTGAAACACTTAAAATGAAAGCAATACTTTGCACCAATCTGACGGCTGAATAACCTAAATAACAGATTACCAACAGGAAATATCTTTGTTATTGAGCTCATCTATTTATTCAATAAAAAATAAAAAAATCAGGTTTTTGAATTGAAAATGTTGTTTATGGACGCAGCTGTGGAGCAGAGGCAAAGCGCCACCAACGTAAAGACACCTTAGTCCTCAAAACGGCCGTCACAGATTTGAGTCCCGGCCTGCTGACCTTCGCTGCATGTCTTCCTCCTCTGTCATCACCCACTTCCTGTCTGACAACTTCTAAATAAAGGCCATTAGAGCTGATAAGACCTCTATCTTTTTTGTCAATGTTTGGTTTTTGACTGAAATGTGATTAATTAATTACAGGGCCTGCAAATAACTCAATTAAGATTTTTAATTGAGTCCCATTACTGGCTTTTTTTGAGTATTCAGAGTCACTGAGTCACATCAGCTCTGTCAGTGCAAGGCAGAGCTCACCGGGTATCAAATCCATTCATAAAATGAATTTTGATAACTTTAATATGCTTTCAGTGTGCAGGGAGATGCAAGGATTGGCAATTATCAAAACTGCATCAGCCGGTGATCTCTAAAGACTCAGATCCTTATTAAAAACAAATTATGATACATGTAAATGATTTTTTTTTTTCTAAAATGACCTATGCTGCCTGCAGCCATAAAACTCCCCCAATAAAATGCTATGAAGTTAATCCACAAGTCAAACTGGGGAGAGATGGCCGGCTTTGTTATTAGTTTTCAGACATCAACATTCTGAAAATGAAATTTGGATTTGAGCCACATGACTAGAGTTAGGTTTTTGAATCTGAGGCGTACATAGAGAATGTCCAGACAGAGAGGTACAGATGGACATGCAGATAGACAAACAAAAGGATAAAGTGAGGTGAGTGCCAGGTAAGCAGACTGTTAGGTTTTATGAGCTGCACCCGTAACACACAGCATGAAACAGGAAGGGCTCCTCTCAGCAGCACTGCCACTGCTGACACACACACACACACACACACACACACACACCAAAGATTTTATCCGTTAATGTCACGGGTGTCAGTGTGCTCTACTGAATCAGCACGATTCAACATTACTGCGCTGCAAACACACTTTTCTAAATATTCTTATGAAAGTATTTCCACTCTGAGGCTTTGTCAAATTTTTAAATCCACATTTGAAATAAACATTGTTGTGCAGTCATGCTAAAAATAAAATAAAATACACATTCCGAGGATACTGGCTTCTCAGGATAAAATGACCTTTTAAAAATAAAAACCTTTAAGTAGGTAGTAAACATACTTTTTAATTACCGGTAAGCCTACATTTCTGGATTAAAAGATTTATTGGTCTGCTATAATATACTAATTTTAAATGTCACATTTTTATTAACTGTAAGTGCAAAATCATCATTTTGAAAACAGAAAAAAAAAAATGTTAACATCCATCTGCGTGTAATTAAGCTATATAAAGTGTTTCACTTTGTGATAAAGTTCTGGAAATTAGACATTACAATATCAATAATATTGTAATTTCCTGAATGGGTCTCTGTGACACAGTACTGACTAGTTTGCAGCTTAATGAGCACTATTGATGTTTCCTACACAGCGTTTTGTCAACTTGATGGTATAATCTTTAAATAAATTTATGCTAATCTCCCACATCCAGAGTAATGTTATATTTTAATTATATTTTATTTATACTGCATCATGTGCATCATTTCACAATTCACAAGAAATTATAAAGACCTCTCTTTGAATGATGTATTGTTTTACTGTCCATAGTCTGAAAACAATAACTAAAATAAGTCATTTTACTGCTCAGTTATTAACGTTTGACAAAGTACATCAAGCTGAATTTTTATATTGTACCAAAGCGCAATGTTCATTACTTGAATTATTTAGTAATGTAACAAACTTATGATACAAGGCCCTCTTGTAAAAACAAAAGGTTTTTAGAAATAATTATTAGATAATAGTAGATATTTACACAAAGTTTTACTTCTATTACAGCTCCTCACCTTATAGTAAATCTGCAGCAGGTTTCACAAAATTACAGTTTTTTTACAGAATAATGTCACCATGTTGTGACAGTATAAAATAATCTAAAAAACTCAGCTCCTCTGTCTCCATGAGCTACAACTGCAGACAGCAGAAAAAAACAACTTACCGCTCCAGGAAAACCCTTTATCTGCCGTCATCAGTGGCCATGCTAACCAGCCTTAGCAATTCCTGGCAGGCTCTGTTGTGGTGAACCAGCTGTAATGTAGCAGAGAGAAAGGGATAGAGCATGAGCAGTGTGTACACGAGAGTGACTGACAGCGCTAAGACCCTCCTCTTGGCTCTGATTGGCTGTTTCTGACTGAATAGTTTCTGCAGTTAGTTCTGGAAGTACTGGGAAATGGAAAAGGAGCTTGATTTTTTTCCACAGATCATCTATCTCATACTCTACTGTCACGACCTGGAGACAGTTTTACCTGCTGCATCTTTAAACCTGCACCGTGAAAATGCTGCTGTTAAAAATTGTGGTGTTTAAGAAGCTTAAAAAAGTTTGGGTCGCCTTTAACTGAAAAAAGTTAGATACACAAGTGCAAGGAGAGCAAAAACGTTAGCATGAAGCTCCAGACGACAGCTCTTTTAGTCCAGAGGGTTTTATCACACACACAGAGGGTGCAGCCCCCTGGTGGGTATGAGCTCATTTCAGCCTCACTGACAAATAAATGGCCTTTTCATGCGCGTGTGTGTATGTGTATGTGTGCGTGTGTGTGTGTGTGTGTGTGAACGCGCGTACGTGCATGGTATTCCACTCAAAACCCCTGAAAGTACTGTCACAATTGGCAAGGTGCCAGTTTCAGTACAGTTAGCAAGGCAGGACTGCAGTGCTCGGCACAAACTAGTAACACACACACACACACACACACACACACACACATATACGCAACGTAGAGATAATGTGACTCTCCTTAAAGAATACATGCCCCTCCAGTGCTTAGAAGTTTGTAGCCTCATTTTCAAGTCTGACCAACTTTACAGGACATTAAGCACTAAAGTCAGAGAGAGCTTTCATACAATCTCCCACATCCAGAGTAATGTTGAAAATATGCTGGCAGTGGAAATGGAAATTCTATGTCAGAACATGATTATCCAAGTGGGGCATTTAGAGTAGAATAGAATTATCCTTTATTGTCTCTCTCTCTCTCTCTGTCCCCCTCTTTCTCTCTCTCAAGAAAATGAAAAATGGTGCTGACAAATAAATGGCGTTGGTGCTATGACAGAAGTATTGTCATAAAACCAAGCTCTTTTTGTTCATAAAAATCTACCTTACTTGAACGTTTTTCCTGCTGATTTGTAGAAAAAAGGGTTTAAACATCCAAGGGGTGAATACTTTTTAAAGGTGCTGTAAATTAGGACTGTTAAAGTAGGGAAACAGAACATACAAGACGGGTGAAGACTGCTGAACACAACTGGTTTATAATATCTGCTAATTAAGAAGTCTTTGCTTTGATATCCTGCCAAACAGGCTGTTTTGAAAGGGTAACCCACTTGGCTCCTTTTTCAGACTCCCTGAGTTGTGCCATTGTTTTGTGGAGGAGAAATCTCTGGGTGTGAGTTCATAAAGCCTAATGTTGACAAAGATTTAACGTTGGAAAGTGTGCGTTTGACTTTAAAGACGTTGAACATTTGCATAAAAACACAATGGTGAAGATATTAAGGTGGCCTGCATCGAAACAATTCTATGTGAAATGTACACAATGTACATAATCAGGCATAACATTAAAAGTGAGGCAGCCTCCCTGTTGCTGCCAACACCAAGCTCCGACCTCCATCAGACCCTTAAAGATCTCCTGTGGTCTCTGGCACTAAGATGCTGGAAAGAGATTCTGAAAGCCTGTGAAGTAGTTTTTCCATCTTATCCCACAGATGCTCAGTTGGATTTAACATGTGGGGAAATTTGGAGGATCTTTTAACACTTCAAACTCGCTATTATGCTCCTCAAACCTTTCCTTAGCCATTTCTACTTTGTGGAAGGACATAGATAGAGGGAACGGCCGTTACAAAATGTCAGTTCCATAGGTTGTGCGTGTCAAAGTAACATCAAAACATGGTTGGTAGGATCAAAGTTTTTCCCAGGGTTCAGAAGCCTGGCAGCCACATTCGCATCGTCTAGCACTACGTATGCACTTTACTTCATTTTATTAGGTCCCAGAACTTTTGCCTAGGAAAAGACACAGAATAACAAAATTAAAAGCAAGAAACAAAAAAATAAAACGGACAGAAGTTAGAGGTTTCTCTAGGTAAATCCACAGCCGCCTAAACTGTTGATTTAGATCCAAAGAAACTTCCTTAAAGATCTTGGCAAAGGCTACATGGCTATTGGCTTCACCGCAGTCTCTCTCTCTCTCTTTCTCACACACACACACACCAACCTGCAACCCGAACTGACCTCCGGTAGCCTCCGTGACCTGCAGTATCCTGCATCAGCTCACATTCACAAAACAAAAACCTACATGAGCCTACACCAGCCCACACTCACTGAGTCATTACACAGCACAAGCAGACAAAATCTCACATGCACACTTAATTCAGTGCAGCTGCCTAGTAACAGGTAGGTTATTTATAATCGCTCGGAAAGTCTGCAAGAAATTAATTGTTTGCCAGATGGAATCTAATTGCACATCGAATGTTTGAAACAACTTCACTCCGTAATTTAAGCCTGGTCAGTTTAATTCATGTTTACTCGTTTACAGACTGACATGCCATGTGTGGAAACACCTCTGGGATTTAATCCCAGAACCCTGCCTGCCAGAAGGACCAGAGACCAGCATGCAGGTCCCCAATGCATGCTTCCTTTGTCGTTAATAGCAACAGACATTCAAACGTGCAAATTTTGATTGTTTTATCTCATTTTCAACTTCATTGAACAACAGAACAGCTTTCACATTATAAAAATACCAACACGAAGTGTTTCTTTTTGTTGTGGGATACACAACATTTTAACAATGGATGGAAATTGTTGGCCTTAACCTGCATTTATTTGTTGTACAATCAGAATTTGAATAAAGAGTCAAATACAGTAGAACACATTTGCTTGGACTGATATTTAACTTTTCTCATTTTGGAAAGGGCCTTGAGATGAGTTTTGTATTGAAGAGGTTTAATAAAAATATATATATATATATATTCACGCATTTCTGTCTGGGCACATTATGTTATAAAAAGATGAAGTCAAGAGGTGCATGTGAAGAGTTTTGCCTGCTCCAACTTCTGCTTCCTCGTTGAAAGAACCGTAACATTGAACTAAATGATACCAATAGTTCACATACTGAGTTTAATTAGCAAATCTGACCTCTTTTTTTTATTCAATAAGTATTTCCCTATTTGTTTTTTTGAAATGCTACTTTATTCTAGTTTCCTTAGTGACAGTTTTGGTAAGATAAATAACTGGCAGTGGTCAGAGACCTTCAGAAACTCTCAAACTAGCAATAGATGAAATGATATTATCCTAGATCATCATTGGTAACTTTTAGAACTGTGGTTCCTAATCCTGGTCCTCAGGCCACCCAGCCCTACATATTTTAGGAGGCATTCACACCAGCACTGTTTAGTCTGCTTTAATCAAACTCTTCATCGTTTACCTAGAAAGTCTGGTTTGTTTGGGGAGGTGTGAATGCGTATTCCAACTCTGATCTGGAACAAAAGAGGAGAGCTCTTGGTCTCAGTTGAAGTGAACTCTGGTGCGGTTCTAGAGCATAAGTGGACCGGAGAGCGCTCCCAAAGCAGAAAGTGGACCACGATGTGGGGCTTTCTGGGTAAATGCAACCAAAATAAATGCATGAGAAATGGTTTATGGGCTTTTCCCAAAGATGAGAAAAATCCTATAACTGCTAAAACTGAACCCACTTCATTTTTCTGTACATTTTGTACAGAAGGAAGCCCAAGACCAAAAGAATAAATAGAAATGCTCGACACCGGTCTCAAACCAACCATCAGTGGTGGACATGCCTCTGTTGACAGAACATAAACTTTGGGTCAAATGATCACAGTTCATGTGTAATGCTCTTTATTTGGGAGTTTTTAAAGATTTCAAAGGTGTTAAGATGTTTTCTCCATGCTTGAAGCAAAACATCTGTACTGTATGTGGATTTCCAAATCAATTGGAAAACTTAAAACACATAGAAGCAGTTTGTAAAAAGAGGACCAGGGCAGACTGGAACTGGCAGATTTGATCAATAAGCCGCAACGATTTCGAGCCAAGTTGTTATAAACGATATATCCTGCCACAAGCTGCAGAACTGCTGCATCATCCACCACTAATGCCAAGAATGATCGCCAGGCAGACTTATGATGAGCTCCTTCCCACCAGTTTGCTCCATTATGCCGGCGCTTGCAGTACAGCTTAAGCCATCAACATTATTCCAGTCAATAGCAGCGGGAAATATGGAAAATGGAAATCACACAGCTCTGCAGCCAAGAAAAGAAAAGTTACTTCAGTGTTCTCACCCTTTTTGTGTAGCTACATCAAACTTGCATGTATTACTCAGTCAAATGCACATCTGCACCAGCCTGTAACTAGCTGAGGTAATTAGAGCAAAACATAGCATTTACATGTGGAGAACATGCACAGAAACCAATCTGGTGGAAAAACTTCAAACAGGAAGATAAATATAGATAACTGTGGAACAGTTGATGATGAGAGGACAATACCTGTCCTTGAGCTTTGTCATTCACAACAGTTTTTATCATTTCTGAGGGAATAAATAAATAAACAAACTCTGAGTCACACAAACTGAACCCAATTAAACTCTGAACACTCACTGATCTTGGTTTGTCTTTATCTTCAGATGAGTTGTGCCCCTCAGGGGTCGAGTTTATCAGATAAGATGGAAGTCCTTCAGTATGTACATGAGTCTGTCAGAATGATCATCTACCATGGGGATTATTAAAATCAGCTGGTCATATAAACCACCTCAGTCCCACTGATGATAACTGGACACTGTTCACTCTTCTTCAGCCTGAACAACAAACTGAATCAGTATTTGTTAGCTTACTTTAAAAAATAAAAAAAAAGCCCTTGATTTTGTGAAATGGTGTAATGACCATCCACACACTGAAAAAAAAGAACAAAATCAAAGATTTTGTGAAAATATCTTAGTTTACTTGAAATAAGACAAAACTAACTTACAAGAGACTTTTTAACAAGAAATAAGAGCATCTTTTAAGTCAGTAATTTTTTATTATTTATGAAGAACGTCTTGCTCCACTGGCAGATTATAAATAGGGGAAAAGTGTCTTGTAATAAGTGAAATAACCCGACAGTGAAATTAGTAGTTTTTCAGAAGAGACCCATAATCACAAAGTCGGCCTTCTGTCACCTGAAGAACATTTTTAGGATTAAAGGACTGATGCCTCAGCAAGATCTAGAGAAACTCATCCATGTGTTCATATTTAGTCACATTAATAACTGCAACAGTGTCTCCACAGGTCTGCCTAAAATTCAAACCTCGAGCTGCAGCTGATCCAGAACGCTGCCGCTGGTCTTCTGACTAAAACCAGGAAGATAGAGAAGATCAACCAGTTCTGTTGTCATTCTACTGAGAGAATAGACTTTAAAATACTGTTGCTAGTTTATAAATCACTGACCGGTTTAGCACCACAATGCATTAAAGATCTCCTGGTGTTGTGTCAACCTTCCAGACCTCTCAGGTCTTCTGGTTCTGGTTCTGCTCTGCATCCAGAACCAGAACCAAACATGGAGAAGCAGCATTCAGCTTCTATGCACCACAAATATGGAACAAACTTCCAGAAAACTGGAAAAATAACCATGGACATTCATTAGTATATTTTATGTGCATTTTATGATGATAATTTTTGATGATTATGATGATGACAAAATGCAATGTTTGTTGCTTGTTTCATAATTGGTTATTGTGTTATGTTTCTATCATGTGAAGCATTTCAAAATGGCCTGATGTTGAACTTGATTTGACTCGACATATTTAAAACAACTGACTGTATGTGAAATTAATTTGTTTCTACAGAGCGTTTCACATTAACTTGTGTACTTGTGTGAAGTGGATCCCGACTATCCACGGTTCACTATTCACTTATTCGCAGATTCTTCTATGGAACAAACCTCCAATATTTTTTAGAAAAATTTGTTTATTTTAACTATAATTATATTATGTTGTATTTGATGTGGGGTCTATTAAAATGAGCAGCTATAGGCATTTTTAGAGCATCTCCCAAGTACAAATTTTAGCTATTTGAAGGAGGTTATGCCCTCTATTCCCACAAATACTGAGGGTACACTGTTACCAGGTACAATTCAAACATGATATTGACCAAACATATTCAGTTGCCTTCAGGTGAACTAAAAGTAGTGCATAGCCCAAGCAGAACAGGAAAGCAGAACAAAATAAGAAACTTGTAAGCATGCCAAATTTAGCTTCTCATGCACATTCTGGACATTTCTATCTCTGTCTTTTGACTTCAAAGTCAAAAAGAAGAAAGAAATATTTAACACGGTGATTATCTTTAGAAAGACAATAATAACAGCTGAAGACATCCAACACAAACTAGACAGACTCCCAAAGGCGTCTTTGGATTTTCACCTTCCCACTCGGCTTATCATCATGAGCTTAGGGCTTTACATCAACTCTCCCGTCTGTGTGTGACTGCAAGCAGAGTCAACACAATGCTCAATGTGGTTAGATGATTGAAGTGCTTTGTCTTAACCTTACATCCTTCACTGAGACGAGGGTGTGTGGGATGCAGTAAGGCATGCCAACAAGCTGATTTTTTTTTACCCCCCTAATTTAAAAAGCTTGCTCGCGTCCTGAGGGCAGCAAGACGTCCTCCACTAATTTCCATTTCTGAGGCATCAGCAGTACAAGTTTGAGGAGGTCTGCAAGTTTCTTCCAGAAAGAAAAAAAACTTCTTGGTTGAAGTGAGAATTAAATAAATATACATTTACACAGTTCCCACAACACAATTAATACAACCTTGTCTCATCAGAATTCCTCTTTGCAGCCCGTCTTAATTCTGACCTCACCACCATCTGTAGCAAAAAAAGAAAAGTAGAACATCTCCATCTGATTACTATTCAAGGCATGTATATATAAATAACCAATGACTTAATACATAAATGATCATAAGGAAGTGTGCAGAAAAAAAATCCGCTGTGTAGAAAGTTTAGCAGTGAACCCGAGGAACAGAAAGAGACGAGGATAAAAGAAGCAAAGCAGACAGGTGAGTAAATCACAGTGAAAGCGTGCAAGTAAACACAGAATAAACACAGAGCATGATGGTGTTGCACAAGGTTATCAAGAGTTCCTGAATACCTGCAGAAGAGTTGCAGGGGCAATGGCAAAAACATGATATGCAGCATTTTAGATTAATAATCAAGTTATAAATGCATTCTAGCCTCCTGACTCCTAATCATTTCTCAATCAAAAGTCCATATAGATTCCTTCCTCCAAAAACAATGATATAACAGCATGTATGTTTGCATCATGCCTATCGTGAGCAAATTCATCACTGTGACATTCCCAGAGGTGGATTTTAGCCAATAAAGGATTTCTCTTTTTTTCTTTGGTAAAGGATCACGAGTCATTTCTCCAGCTAGCACTAGACTCGCGCGTTTGTTTTGGTTGCATTTACCCAGAATGCCCTGCACTGCAGTCCACTTCTTGCTTTGGAGCGGTGTCTGGTACGGTACAAATATACGTGTGAATGCCAAGCGGACCGGAGTTCACTTCAACTGAACCCAGACCAAAGTTTTTAGGCAGACCAAAGTTTGTGTTTTGGTCCTCATGAATCTGGGGAAAAGGTTTCGATCGCCATCTCCATCCTCCTCCAACACCAGTTGTCTTCATCGGAGTGGAACTGAACAGCCTCAGAATTACTTCGTCACAAACTTCCTCTGTCTCTAAAATTATGGCAAAAAAGAATCTGCTGTTCATTTACTTTTTTATTATTATTATTTCATGTATCAATCTTGATAGAGGGAGCTCCCCAAGTTTCCTTCTTGACCCCACGGCAGCCCAACCATCCGTGTTCACCACTGTAATGCGTAGCAGCTGCTATCTCAAGCACAACCCAAACGCAAAGACCACTGAAATATTGCACGCTGTACTAACTATAGGAGGATTCCTGGTGTCAATCCCTGTTATTAACAGCAAAGTCTCTCTGGAAGTTACTGTTTATGTGACATAGAGCAGAAGATGATATAAGGACAATAATGAGGCCACTCAGATTTGTGCTTCACAACGCTAATGTGGCAGCCGCCAACAACATAATCAAAGTGACCGGTAACTTAACCGAGTCACGTTTTACTGGCTGAATACACACGTAAAGTTGAGTCTAAAATATTTTAACATAGATCACATTTTTTTAAATATTTCTCCATAGAGCAGCTAAGTCCCTGTCTAAAGAGGGGCGTTAGAAATTTTAGCAGCCTAAATGCTAAATTTAATCATCCCAGCGTCGCCCCAGGGACCCGGGCTCATTAAAACGCTGCAGTAAACCCAACGTGTCACAACAATTAGGCCGTGTTGTCTCAACTTCTGGTACAAGGCGCTTCAATGTTAGAATGCGATCGGGGGGAGACTCCTTATCTCCAAGTCCTCTTTAGCTAAGTTCCCTTCGAGTTCAGCCGGAGTTCACTCCAAGTCTTTCTTCTTCTTTTTTTTTTTTAAGTTGTAGCCTATGGCAAAGCACAGCCTAGTCGCAGTCTGCATCAATAATGTAGTCACCACAGCCTGTTAACATCTCAGCCTTTAGCTAGAGGTCTGCTTGACAGCCATGCACTTAAACAAAGGCAGGCTGGAGCTGTGATTAGCACAAAGAGAACTGAAAGCTGGACAATTTTAAGTGTGGGAGAATAATAATTTGAAGTTCAGAGTACAGCCGAAGAGATGAACACAGCTACTTTAAAGCCAGCCGTACAGTAGCAGTGTACGCCTGTGTGTGTGTGTGTGTGTGTGTGTGCGCGAGTGTGTGTGTAGAAACTGGCTTCTGTGGCGAATCTACCAAATGTCCACACAGCAGCAGAGCTGCATAAAAAGGAGTGAATTTCAGCCAAAAAAAACTCTCCGAAATTTTCCCACAAATTGTCTGAATTTAAAAAGTTCTAAATTTGATAGAAAAAAATAGGACATTTCTGAGTTTAGAAATTACAACTTTTGACCAAAACTTTCCAAAAGTAAAAAAAACTTTCAAGTTGAAACTCAAATTTTGAGATTATTGTCAGAAATTTTCACGAAAAGCTCAGATACTTTTCTAGAAAAACTTCAAATATCAGTCTCGAAAGCAAAAATGTTTTGACTTTTAGAACTGAAATTTTCAACTTTTTTCCCAAACATTTCTGAGATTTTCAAGTTTTCAAACTCAGAAGTTTCCCCCCTGCCCCCCCAAAAAAATTCTCGCATTTTCTTTACTTTTCCCACTCAAGAATGTTCTGGTTTTTTCTAGGTAGTTTCTGAGATTAATTTCAAAATGTCTAATGAAAATTTTCATCTGGTTTCTTTTTTCTCTCTCCCCATCCACCTCTGTCTTACAGACAAACACCTCATCTTGGAAGAATCTCAAAAAGCACCTCCTGCCACGCTTTCACACACGAAACTATACTATACTTTAAAGATCCAACAAAATTTAGTTTGCAAAAGAGATGCAATCATTCATCAGTAAAACTAAAGAGCCACAGAGGAGGAGACTTTTCAGGCTAACAGAACATGCATGAAACGCGTCTGGGTCTCACTCAACAGTCCTTTCTCCCATGCAGGGATGCAGCTGAATTATTTAAATACTACTTAGACTCCGTAGTTAAATTAAACTATGCAAACAAGAGCAAACTGAATTAAAATCACATCAGCACCAAATGAAGCTACCGTTTGACAAAACAGCTCTAATGTCTTCAATAACATGCATTTGAAGAGGAAGACCTGATGAGACTGCTGTCTTCAGCACTTTTCTTTGCAGGGCTTCTTATCTACTTAATCACCGACGTAGCACTGCGCTTTCTGGACTGCCTCTAATCAGCGTGGGAACCGTGGAAACATTTACCCAATGCTGAGGAGCTCTTCTTTATAGAGCTTAAGGAGCTGGGAAGTGGATTCGTTAAGAGAACATAAACGACGAGAGGCAAATATCTGTCAAGTGTGTTCCTTCAGGATCACATGCCAGTCAAGGCAAAACGGGGGGTTTTCTGCGTTTCACTGGAAGTTTAGCTATTTAAGGACTGTATGCTGTGAGCGCCGCAGTTCTCTGTGTGTTCAGGTTGCAAATAGAGGAATTCTGAGTTTGCTGGTGAGAGACAAATCACAAGTAACCATACTAGTAATAAAACTGATCATCTCCATGCTGAAATGAAAATATAGTTTGGATGAATTTGCAAATGGCAACGACGGTAGAAATAAAAATCTGAATCTTGTATACCTAATATGTACCAATGGAAAACATTATCTTAATGGAGAGATAGAGACAAACAGATGAAACAGCATATCATTTCAGAAAGAGCTCAAACAAAATTATTAATCCAGGATTTTAAATTTTTAATCTAGCAAATCTCATCTAGGATACAAGTCTAGATTTAAATAATCTACCAGATATTATTCTGGAAGCTTACATCTTATTTCCTATCAGCTTGCATATCTTCATTCCATATCCTCGTGAATTCATTATTTAAAAACTTGACATTTCTGTTGACAACTGAAAACTAAAACAAATATTTTTACATACTAATCTGTATAAAAATATGACTTACAAATGTTTAAATATTGGTGCTGCCAGCACTTCCATGGTTTGTTCCATTTCTTGGCCAATGTCAGCTGAAGCAGGCTCAGAGTTTTCATGACTCAGCACAGCGATGAGTCATGACTGAGAGTCAGCGAGCAGAGAGAACGAGAGAGAGAGAGAAAATATGTCACTGAAGCAACTTCATGTAAAGTGTGTTTAGTCCACTGGAAAGTCAGAAGCTTTTGAGAGAGAATCTGATGTCTATGGAGCGAACTGCAGTTCTGGAGGAGCAACGGCAAAACGCTGGATGCCAGATTGGATCTGCATGGACAAAAAACGGGACAGTTCAACTGAAGTGTTTTAAGCATGGACACAAAATTTAGTTTTCCTCTATTAAACTGTTAAGTTCAAATATTTACTTTATTAATTTTGTAGAAAACTAGTAGACATGCACAAAAAAAGTCGCGAGAATTCTGAACCAACTCAAAATTTAAGCTGTATGTTTTGAACGCACTATTTGCAAATAAACTCTGTCGCTAATATTAGAAATTTAAGTTAAGGAATTTTATGCACACATTTATTTCTCTTTAAATAAAAACTGATGACATTTCATGCAGAAGGGATCCTTACGCTGTCTTTTCCTCGTGTCAGTCACATAACAAAGTAGTTTAAACAGAACCGTGTGAATAGAAACATTGGTTTCTGAATTAAAAATCGTTTCTGAATCGACTCGTGACCCTAAAACCCAGAATCTCATCACTAGACATTTGAATCTCCAAAAATGATGCATCTTAGTTATATTTCTGTACAGCTTTATTTAACTAGTTCAGGGCTGCTGTCATAATAATCATCTGCACTGATCTATTTATTCAACACATATTTATTCATTATCCTATCTTTTTGATTTAAAAAAAATTATAATAATCTAGTTTATGTTCAGGAAGTATGTTATGTAGTGCTGAATGCAAACAGTCCCATTTTGCTCTAATCATTGACCGGCTCTGTCTGAAACATGACAGTGCGGTTTACGAGCCGCCACAAACACAACTCCTGTGTTTGTTTTGAAGCAGCTTAAGGCTCTCTCTCAGGTCAGACTCATTGTCTGGGCGCCATATTCTCCTCTGAATTAATGTCAATCTGGACCCACGTTTCCTGATTCATACTGGACCTGATGTGCCAATGAGCAGACTTCATCCTGCCAACTCCGTTTATTTTACTCCTGTTCGTCTTATAAAACATTACCGTATAGATGTCTAAAACCTGGCATGTAACAAAGCTCTTATTAATAATTCCTAATCAAGCCACAGTGAAATGTAAATTTGAAGAGCTTTGTTTTATTTTATTATTGTCACACTGGAGTTTGTTTTTATTTTAACACATTTTGTTTTTGTTTTTTAATGTGTGGTACTCACCAAGTACCATAGCTGTTAAATAATTAAATAGTTATTGATATTCAAAAGAAAATGTTCAATAAATTCTAATTCCACAGAATTAATATTTTCTGCTGTGAAATGGGATGCACTGCAATACACATACAAACAACTTTTCAGCAAGCTTGTTTTAAATCAATAATTTTTTAATATTGATGACAAAAAATCCTACTTCCACTGGCAGATTATTTCACTTATAACAAGGGGAAATGTCTGCCAGTGTAACTAATGCTTTTGATCTATTTTCAAGAATTTAATGTCAACAGCCATAACCATCTACAAAGTCGCTTTGAAGAATTTGAATTACTATGATCTAAAACATTTAATTTCCCCTTGGGATCAATGGTATTTTTGGATTTTGAATTGTTGGCTGAAAACAAGCTTCTATAAAATCTTTATTTTAAGTAATAAGTGTAGAAAAGTTGGCAAATATACCACAGACAAGAGTTTGGATAGAAATCCAAATATTCCCTTAGAAGCATGTTTACTTGAAAACTACAACTAAATGTTTCTGTATCTTTGCTTTAGTTCGTGCATGAAAATCCAAATCCAAATTGTGATAACATAGGAATTATGTTTAAATAAACATAATTTGGTCATGCCATACAGTTTAATGCAACAATGATTTCATACCGCTATGGCATTTTTTCTAGATTTTAACACACTGAGGATCCTACGGTGGCCCAAACAGACAAACAGCTCCAGGCCCGGTAGCGTTGGTGAGATGAGCTCGCACTGATTGGTGCACAAACAAACCACCAGCGTTTTGAATGATTCCTTCCTATCATAGAGAGGTTGGCAGGCTGGGTGCAGCCTCTCTGCTGCTGTGCAACACATCCACAAAATGGGACTGCAAGCAGTGCACTGCAGGGGGCAGCCTCTCAGTGACAAGTCAGAGTGCAAAAGCTGGAACTGAGGCAAAGTTAAGTGTTCAGTTTACAGGTTAAAGCTTTGGGAGGCTTTTTATTTATTTTTTTGCTAAGAATCACAGGAAAGTTGAGAATGATAAATATAGCCTGGAAGTAGTGAACACTTAACAGTCTTTGTACATTAAACAATAGTGCATACAATAGCGCAAACAAGACTGCACAAAGACATTGTTCTGTTTTTGATTTGTGACAGAATAAAACATAAGGCTAATGGCTTTAATGGTCTTTTTGCCAAGACCTTTCAAAAGACGGTTTCCCTTTTCACTGCATAACAAAAAGACTCACAAGAAATTGAGTCTTTACAAAAGACTCACAAGAAATTGAGTCTTTACAAAAGACAATTACATAGTGCCAAATTCTGTCAATTTTTAAAGGGGCACTATTATATTTTATAGCAAAATCAAGAAATTATGTTAACTTTAGTTAACTATATATGCTGTATATATTAAATGCGACTTGAAAGAAATTTGACTTTGTAATTTAACACCTTGAAACTGGGCCTCTGTCTCTTCAAAAATTCCTGCTCTTTCTGGAACGCCGCCTTCAAAAAGTCATCACATCATGGCTCCTCTATTAACCCTTTAACAACATTTTTACCAGCGTTTCGCTGAGAAGTAGCTCGTAAAATGAGCTCAGCAGATGCACAGTTCCAACAGGTGTTTGCTAATTGCTGCTGGCTAGTCTGGAGGAGCTGAGTGGGTGAGTCGAAGGAGGGGGCTGCTCTCTGAGCCAGAAGCTGAGAAGCTTGGAAGCAGCAGCTCTGGGGAGGAGCTATGTCCTCGAAGGTGGAGCTTGGTCCACAAAGGCGTTTTGCACAGCTTAATGGTTGCCATGGGAGATTAAAATATTACTCAAACATACATGCATGAATGAATCAAATCAACACTCAAGGTATGTTTTTCATGAGGGAATAACATTATAACATGATGTAAAGCTAGAAAAAGGCAGAGTTCACACAATATTCTTTAACACGCGATCCAGGAAAAAATGAGGGGGGGAAAAAAAATCACAAAAATTGATTCATGATTGGTTGACTGAAGAATAAACTTGTCACAATAAACAATTAATTAATTGAATAACAGACTCCAGTGAGCTTGGCAATTTTATTATGTTTATTAATATTTTTATAGAGTTATTTTGTTTATAAACACTACATAATTCTTTTAATTTATGACTTTGGTTGTTTAATTTTTTATTGTTTTTGGTTGTTGTGTTATATTTAGATATTTTAAATGCCTGTATATTCCAGTGTGGAGTGTTCTATACAAAATTAAAGTTTTAGGCTTTGAGAAGGTGAACTTGCATTATTGTGTCATAATCAGCATATTAGCTGAAAGAGATTGCAAAGCAACAGTATTATCATTTATCGCAATGATTCATGGGGCAATTCATCGTCCAGCAAAGTCTGTTATGGTGATGAGGCAAATTTTAAAAAAAAATTCTTTTAAGGTTTTATTGCAGGGGTGCCCAAAGTCGGTCCTCAAGGGCCGGCATCCTGCATGTTTTAGTTCTCTCCCTGGTAGTACCAACAACCTTTTCAGCATGTCGGTGTTCTTGTTAGGCCTTCTAACAAGCCATCATTTGATTCAGGTGCGTTAAACGAGGGAGAGAACTAAAACACGCAGGATGCCGGCCCTTGAGGACCGACTTTGGGCACCCCTGTTTTATTGGCTCTTGTAGGCTGTATTTGATAGTGAATTGACAGGAAAGTGGGTCATGAGAGAAGGGGGAAAACATGCAACAAAGGTCACCAAGCCGTGAATCGAACCTGCGACACCGCGTCGAAGACTAAGGCCTCCATATGTGGGTTGTGCTTAACCCCTCCGCCACCACAGCACCCCGATAAGCCTATTAAAGAGGAAGTAAAAATGTATACCTGCCTGAAAGATGATCCTGAGTCCATGACCTGAACCAAACCATGGATTTTGTGAGCCGTTCCACCCCTACTGCTTGCACAACTCATTAGGTAGCCAACAGAGACGGCAGCATAAAAGAGGCTGAGAACCACAAAAAAAATAAAATAAAATCTGGAAGCCCGTTCTGACTGAGCTTCCTTTTCTGACGGGACGGAAATACTCCCCGATGCTGCGGTGTCTGCAAGGTTAGAGCTGAAAAATACAGTTTGGGCAAATTGGCACTTATCATGGTGTTCCAACTGGGGCTAAAACTGAAGGTTTTCTTCAGAGGTTTGATCTTCTGTTTGACTATCATAATATCTTGGATATATTCAGTAAGAACTCAGCCAGATGATTAGTTCTGGCCAAGAAAATATCCTAAAACATTTTAAAGTAAAAAAAAAAAAAAAGAAAAAAAAAACAGAGGAGAGATGTAAAATTGTTTTCCTTTCTTTGGAAACAAAGAGAAAATCTAGCCTGCAGCGCTTTTGAAAAGATATACAACAATTCAAACAGATTTTCTTAAAGGGTTGCCAAATTACACGCGGTATCAAGCTGGTTGTAAAACAGTTCAGCTGTGATGGGGAGAATAAAAGTGAGCTAACGTAGAGCAAAGAAAGAAACTGCCAGAAAATATATACATTTTAAGAATAATCCCATAAAGGCAAAATATGAATGTGTGTGCATTGTGCTACATCTGGACAGACCAGGCAGTAGTTCTTCTGTCTGTTTTGTCCACATGTTGTGTTTTCTTTTTTACACGTTCACAATTTTACAAACACTTTGTCGGAAAAGAGCCCATATATTTGTGGATCCAACACACCACACAGTGCATTGGTTTTTACCCGTCTAGCGCCTTCGTTCCACCAACACAATACTGTCACATTTCGCCGTGTCACATGGACTTGCAGACAGACAAGGCTCTTGTGTATGTGTGTGTGCGTGCATGTGTGAGAAAGCAAAAGTGGGAGTGTGGAGTTCAGATTCCGGCTGATCCGTCAGCAGCAGACAAGCTCCATCAAGTCTGTCTCCTCCGACATACACACACTCCGCCTCTTGCCTCAGGAGGTGAGAAGCCGCTAATTGGCAAAGGGCAAAAGAACACACACGCGGTAAACACACATGCACACACAAGGACAGTCAGGTACGCACGCACACACACACTAATAAGAACAAAGAAGCAGACGGACACAGAAGTCTGGCTCTGGGAAGCACTTTTTCCACCATGTGTGCTTCGAATGGTTCAACCTGGCAGACGATACTAGAGCTAAGAATACACACCGCCTGCCTGCCAAGTTTCTCCGCAACTTACCTTGTTGATAATCCGTTTGATCCCCTCCGTCCCCATTACCCTTGCTTTAGTCATTTTATGCTATGGCTAAAATATCACGGACTGCAATCATCACTCACTTCCCAGGTCTCCTTTAGGCAGAATATATTGTACCTACATTCTGGACTTTTACATGTGAGAAAAAAAAAACTTCCAAGTGGAAATATTTGAACATCCTGGGATTCATGACAACACGCCATAGTTCTGGTTAAGAAAACGGCACACACCCAAAGGCTGGAGAATTAATGAGCAAGTGCTGAGGTTGTTTTACCAACAGCTGACATCCCCCTCTTAAAAAGATATGATGAAAATAATTAGAGAGCATTGCTGGGGTGCTAATATGCGGCTTTTTTTTTAATAGGATCCCTGTGGAATCACAAGCCATCGTGACGACCTGCAGACATTTCATACAAGTGTGACCCAGTTTTTTTTTCTGTTCCTATGGAGATCCCAAACACAATTCCCAACATAAATACAACACAATACTGTTAACGTGGGAAAGCTGTATTAATCTAAGACTCTAACCTGTATCAGCCCGTGTGAACATAACTCTACAACGAAGTGTTATTGTAAAGTACCAAATAAGGCTGCAGGCGAAACGCTAACTGCTAGCCCTTAATCCATGAATTTCTTAACTTACTGTGTATTAAGAATGAGGGAGCATTTACAGCCTTCAGCAATGTCTTATGAAACGATTGGACAGAGAGCATCTGTGAGCGTCCATGATCAGAGTCTTTGTCCTGTTAGAAAGTGAACCTCAAATATCAAATGTTTGGTTGCATCCAACAGATTTGCTTTTAGGTGTATTGTGTATTTATCTCACTTACCCATCTTCACTTCTCTCCCACACTTCAGCCTAACGGCCGACGTGTGGTCACATGAGCAGGCATTTGTATTGGCACACACACCTTTCATTCACAGCGCAGTCCACCTGGGGACCACCCGCCCACTCAGTCCCTGTATTCTTTGGTTTGCTTAACATGGTCATGAAGAGAGTGCCACAATGTAGACAAAAATCCACCTAGCAATTTCCATCCTAGAGTTTTCAGCCATTTGACAAACTCAAGCTATTTTGTAGCCTGGCCATTGAATTCCTACACAATTCTCATCTCCCTTCACTTCAATGTCCAGGGCGTCTCCCACTGAGCTGGATTTCTGTTTTAGAATTGCAGTCTGACTATATAGGGTTGTAGTTTGCCAATGGCATTGGAAGAAGTGAACAAAGCCATTCAGTCTGAGCTTCCAAATATTGAGCAATTAAAGTTGGAACAAGAGGAATAGAAAAAGATGTCATGGCCCTACTCCCCATCATTTTGTTTACAGCGCGAACAGGTTTCATTATGCTTCCTAGCGTAGCTTTCGCATTACATACGTCATGGACAAGAATTAGCAATCGCCAACTTCAACAGAGTCCATGCCTCCAGCAATCAACCGTTTCTGAATAGCCGAAGGTCCAGACCCTCTATACAAGGCAAAGCGTTGAACTAGGTGCTGGTTTTCACCAGACTGGGTATTTTGTGAGAAACTGTACAAATGTATGTAATTCCTCACCCTGTCTGATAAACGCTCCTCAAAAGTATTCATGACGTCTGCGTATACAAAAACTAGATGGTGGAATAGTGGACAGGTTGAAGCAAAATAACATAGTTGTCTGAACGCATTTCTCATAAAATGTGCCCACCGACTTCTGACCAATCACACAACAGAGTTCTGTGCGAAGTAGTTTGGCCTGATGTCAAGAAGGGGAGGAGAACGCGACAAAATGACGCACTTTTTGTCATGCAGCTACGTCAAAGACAGCAGATTTCGACAGTTTCAGTGCAGTATGAGAGTCGTACAGTTGCACAACAAATAAATATTACGTCATTGGAATATCGTTGTGTGGAATATTCATATCAAAAAGGACTGCTTGGAATACAATAATTGCTGGCTACGGTAAATTTGTATCTCAAGTGATGAAAGCAAAGAAGAGAAGGAGTTAAGAAAACAGACTTTTCTCAACTATATACAGTATATGGTGTCTAAGAAAAGGCATCATTAATTTAAAAGGAGGAAAGACTGCAGAGCCTGCTGTTAGTTTCATAAATGACAGTAAACAAAGAAAGAAAGCTTGTCAATTACATGGTGTCACACTTAATGACTCCCCTCATTCAAGAAATCTCACGGTCATCTCTTCCAGTAAGATGTCTGGATGTGCATATTCACTGTGGAGATCTCCACTTGACTCTAGCATAGTGAATTAATAAGTCTCTCAGTTCTACAATGAGAAATTACACTTCAGACGTTACAGAAGCATCTTATCAAGCCGAAGGAGATTTAAAGAACTTTACCTGGAGGACCAGAGCAAATACGGACAGCTACAGTCTCAACATGGTCAGAAATAATTCACTCATG
The DNA here is from genome assembly GCA_903066825.1 of Alfaro cultratus. Lineage (NCBI taxonomy): Eukaryota > Metazoa > Chordata > Actinopteri > Cyprinodontiformes > Poeciliidae > Alfaro > Alfaro cultratus. The sequence continues at coordinate 77,042 of CAEFZX010024442.1, forward strand.
AGAGAGAAAACCATGTTTTTCTTTGGGCTGAAAGTAACTGTTTGGCTGAAAGTAACTGTACAGTGAAGATATCTTATCCTGAGTTTTTCAAGGATGGGTTGCACAGCAGCAACCCATCCTTGCTGTCGCACAGCACTGAAGTTGTTGGTTCAAATCAGAGCAGTAATCTTTCTGCCTGGAGTTCAGAGTTGGGTTAGGATTCTCTTGGAGTACACTGGCTTCCTTCCATCATCAAAAGACACAAGTGAAAGTTAAATGGCCACTAAGTTTTGCTTCAGTATTAGTGTTCCCCTTTGACTGGGAACCTACCCATGGTGCACCTAGATATGTTCAACAGTGGTATGTACCTTTCAGGAATGGGTTACCAGTACTCAGAATTTGACCCAGAAGGTGATATCATCAAGCACTCCAGGATGGATTGTAAAGGTTCTGAGCAAGAATCTGCTCTAGAAAGATGAACTTTGATATACTTGCTAAAATAATCATTGACATCTTACAAAATTGAATTCAGTCCAATTCAGTTTGTTTCTATAGCGCTCAATTCACCGCACATTCAATTCAAACCAACGAGACAAATTCAAAGTTAATGACACATTCCTTTTGATCCTAGTTATCAAGCAGTACACAGTCAAGTTCAGTTTATGATTTAAGTTAGCAAAAAAGTTTTCTGTCTTAGGCAATCTAGCCAATTGCATTGAGTCGTTGAGCCAGCTGCATGTATTGCAGCATTCACCCCTCTAATGTACATTACATTTAAAATGAAATGCAAATAAGGCCGAGTAGGGCTAATGGGATTCCTATAACTACCACAATGTCAGTGTGAACCAATAATACTGTTATTTTTAAGACAGTCCACGGCACAAAGCATTGTACGGTGATGTGAAAAAATATATGCCCCCTCAAAGATTTATTCTGTTAAAGATTTTTTGCTACACTTAAATGTTTCAGATGATTTTTTTTAGTATCAGATGCTGATAATGTAAAAAACAAACAAAAAAAACTATTCAAACCAGGTGAAAAAGCAATTATCTAATCATAAAATCAGTTTGTTTAACAATTATTTTTGTTCAGTTTCACAAACTGGGTCTGCTTATTGCCAGACTGTTGCAATTACAAAAATACTTAAAAAGAACCTGTCTGACTGCATGAAGTAGTGTAAAGCATTATTTCAGAAAGCAATACATCACACCTTGACCTAGAACAATTCAATAACATGGGATGACAAACACTTTATTGATCTCCATCAGTCTGAAAAGAGTTACGTAGCCAATTCTAAGGAATTGGGACTCCATCAAACCTCAGTAAGTGCCATTGTCCACAGAGGGAAAAACATGGATCAGTGGTGAACATTCTCTTTAGTGACCACTGGCCAGCTTGACAAAGTTACTCCAAGGGTGCATCTACAACTCACCTTGGAGGTTACAACAGAAGCAGAGCATAAAGGTTCAGCTCAAATTTGCTATAACAAGAGAGAAAGAAACCATCTGAGATTATCCCAATGTATCCTGGGAAAACAATTCTTTGGGCTGATAGGGCAAAAGTGAAGCCCTTTGGAAGTCGGTGCAAAACTAACATTTCTACAACTAACAATTATCACCGATTGTCAAACATGGTGGTGGTAGAGAGATGTTTCTGCAGACTAATGATCACCAGAAAGTATCTGAACAGATTGGATAGTATTTATTCCTAACAATAAAAAGATACATGCATGTAGTTTTTGCTAAGGTTATCGCTGTCAAATGTCAACAACAGTTTTATGACGGGAAACATTTAAAGTATGAGGAAAAAGCAAAAACTGGAAATCCATCATGGGGCAAATACTTTGCTGAGTCCTCTAGTGTTGACATCTTTTACCAGCTCTGCCTGCATGAAACCACAACAGCAGAACATCAAGTGCACTGCGCCTCATTTGCATTAGGAAAAGTTGTGGGAAAAAAAGAAAAGAAAAAGAAAACACCCTCGGGCACAAATTGGTTTTTTAAGTATTGAACTTATACACCTCCCAGCTAGCTTGTTCTTTAAAATATATTGAACATGACAGCTCCTGGCACAGAAGAAAAGAGATGAAACAGACCTATTTCTGTGTTTAATACAGCTAAAGGAGAAATCTCGGTCAAAGGGAGAGACAGGGTTACCCGGCAGAGACATATACATAGCGCACAAGTGTTCTGGTTCCCTGTAGAGGGAGGGAAGGATGGATGGATGTGCCTTCTTCATGTCTGCTAATTTAGCCTAGTTAGCTTAGCTCTTCAGTCTGGCGCAGCTCAGACAGTGGCTCCCACTCTGCACGACAACTTCCAGCGTCTGGCCAAAAGTGCAGAGCAGAGCCAACCCCGGACAGCCCAACACTCATTTAGCAGGACCAGTTAGCTTGGCCAGAACGTTCCCCCATCCGCCTACGACAGCAGTTTGTCTCTTAATAGAAATGCATATAAAATACAGAAATTACTTTCAAAAATCTCGCCGGCTTCTTACCTGCTCGTGCCGCCACTCACGTGCAAAGCCGCCGTGACTGGTTGGTTGGAGTGTGTGATGCTGTGGGTGTTAGACGTCAGGTCCGACTGCACTACAGTGGTGTCACGGCTGGGAGGCAAAATAAAGCTCAGCTGTCCTACTGTACAGCACGCGCTGCCGACAGCCGGGGCCTAAAATGACGCTTTGGCGACACCTGCTGGTTACTTCAACAAACAGCAGTGAAACAAAATTAATGACCTTGTTGAGAAGCTGCAGCGTCCCAGCAGCGACGGCCAGGGGGACATTTCAGAAAAGTACGGTTTGATTTAGGAGTTTTCAGTCTGCTTTTTAAGCTAAATATTCGCTCGAGAATGAAACGGGTTCTTGACTTGTCTTGTCAAGTTCAAATGAGCCAACTTAAGCTTATTTTTTACAAGTTAAATATCATTTTCAAGTGGAAAACAACTCCGTTGACCTGGGAATGCTAACCTGCAACTAATATCCAGTTCTCCATGGATCAGATTGATAGAGATTTAATAAATAAAAGTTATTTTTAAGAATGCATACTTTCTTGAATATAGTGATTTTTCCTTATTCCAACAAAGGTTACATTCATGTTCTCCTTCAAGATTTAACACATAGTACCTCATGACAAACTAAAGTTAACTTAATGAATTTGCCAGTTAATTCACAAAATATACACAGGTTCACACGTATTTACAGCCTTTGAATACTGCTGAGGCAACATTGGCAGTTTCAGCTTCAAGTCATCTTAGGTACATCTCTACAAACGCGGGACATCCGTTTTGGGTATTTTCTATCATTCTATTGTTCCTCTCTGCAGATTCTCTCAAGCTAGCTCAGACTGAATAGGCAATATAACTTCAGCTATTTTTAAGTTTTCCCAGGGCTCAACTGTATTTAAATACTCAAAGACAAGTTTTTCTGGAAGATGAATCACTCTTGTAGTCCAAGGTTCAGACCGATCTGGAGCAGGTTTTCTTGAATAATCTTTTTTTGGCGTTAGTTGGAACAAATAATTACTTTGCAGATGCACTGTGTCGATAAAGTTGTTTCTTTTACTTCTCAGGAATACAGCAACACACATGTATTAATCAGGGGTGCTGTGGTGATACAGTGGTTAAGAACAACCCACCCACAGAGGCCTTGGTCTTTGACGCGGCTGTCGCAGGTTTGATTCCCGGCCTGGTGACCTTGGCCGCATGTCTTCCCCCTTCTCTCATTACCCACTTTCCTGTCAATTCACTGTTAAATAAAGACTAGAAACAATAAAACCTTTAAAAAATGTATCACAGAACTTTATTTTAAAAAAACATTTCTACATACATACATATTACATAAAGTTAGTGCAAATTGTCACCAAGATTTCAGAACGTTGCTTAGATACCATTAGACACTACAGTGCCCTCGTTATAAAACTTACAATACGTCCAGGTAAACAATGCCAGACATTAGTGTTCTGCTGCCAAAGTGTGTCATCTAACAAGTTAACAACACATGCTTGATGGAGTTTGCACACCTCTGTCTATGCCTATCCCACTCCAGAGCTCATTACGGAAATGGATCCAATGCTCCCCACCTCTCAAACAATTTTGGCGACTTGCCTTGGAGCCAAAAAAGGAAACGGGGATCAAATTCTCTGTGCCTGGAACGGTGATTAATCACATTTTGCCATGGCAACCATACTAGGCAGACCTGGCAAGTTGCTGAACAGAACCCCCCCTAAGGAAACTGATTTAGCATGTAATCAAAACCATTAACCATCCTAATGTTGCTGTGAGCTGCCTTCATCCAGACTAAATCAGAAGCATCTGGACAGTTTTGGAATCTTACAGGTTGCAGGGGTGTCAGCACATGGTCCAGATAACCCCCGTTCAGGTGGGCTTTTAAGTGGATGAAGACTTGTCTCCATAGAAACGACAAGTACAAAACCTGATATGCATAAAGACATAGAGCAGATGTTTAAAAGTAAAGCACCTCAAAATAAGATATAGCATCTCCAAAACTTGCATTACCACAATGGCAGAAATGACTTCCGTTTACGTTTCAGATTTCGGGCAGAAATGGTCAACAATCCTACTTTTCCAAAAGCAGAATTGCTCCAGCCATCTTCTCAAACAGCAGACAGAGGCCTTCCTGTGTGATCAAGCGCAAGTAATGCCAAATGGATCTCAACTGGTACTGCTACTGTCTGACGGAGGCTGTGGAAACAACAATGCCGCCTTGTGATGGAACTGAAGGAGAGAAGGGTAGGGGTAGGGTAACCCTAACCCTACCCAGCCTAGAGTCAAGTGACAAAACTGATCCTCTGTTTCAAAACGCCACACTGGTGCAGACTAATTGTAAGCTGGATACATTCAATCATTCTGCATCAGACCATCTTTTCATGGGTGAGCCGAGGACAGCTGAGCCCTCTTCAGAGACACAAAGGGCCCTGTTGGTGTCTCCACTCCATAAGTAACAGTCTACAGCTAGAGAAATAATTCTACAAAAAGGAATCCATTGCATGCTTTGCTTTTAATTCATATACAGGAGCTGGTGTTTTAGTCTTTGTGTCGCTCTTGAGCAAGAACTCAAAGAAATGCTTCACCACTCAGCTGGACAACCAGACTTCCACTTGATTCTGATTGGATGAGCAGCAAGCCGGTGTGTTTGCCGGCTGTCGTGGGCTTGAATTGGACCGGTAGCTTCACGTAATGCTGTGATCTAATAGATGAAAGAGAACAGGAGGCGTTAGACAAATTGTTTGTCACAAATGAAGAAACGCACTCAAAAGCACATGCTTGGGATATATTTGAACTATAAAAATAAAAGCTTTACTTTAATTCTTATGAACATCAGATGGAAAATGAATGAAAACAGTTCCAATATGAATGTGGGAACAGTGCCATGCAAAAGCATGTATAAACCTTGAACTTTTCACATCTAGTCACATTACACCCTAAAACCTAGCTTTACATAAAGTAGCACATAAAAGCAACTTCTGTTAAACAGAAGTTATATCATCTGTACTTATGTCAAAATCAAATTATACAGGTGGACTCCATTTATGAAGTGGATGACATCCATTGGCTAGTGTCTGCGCTCTTAAAACTACCACCACAAAAAAAAAAATCAGCACAAATTCAGTTAAAAAATACTTTATCGCAAAAGGCAAGTAAATGTTTAATTGCCTATTAATGTTTGAGATGCTAATCAACTACTCCCAGTTGAAAAAATAATGTTTTGTTGCCAAGGTCATGCATCATAGCAACTGCCCAAAAGTGAAGGGGGGGGGGAGTATCCTTGCAGCTAGACAGCATCTAAACCATGGGGAGTAGCTGTCCAAACATGCAATGTCTCAACAAAACAAATTTATTAAAAGTCTACAAATTTTCATTTGTTGAAAAATTTGAAAACCATGAATCCTTTTGCCTTCCACTTCACATGCCATTTTGTGTTTGCAAGAAAACCCCAATAAAATCCACCAACTTTTGTAAAGCGACAAAGGCTCAAAAGTTCAGGCGGTATACATACTTCTGTAAAATGCTACATGTAGAATAGCTGATTTCTGCAGGATGTTTCCAAACTTTGTTAGATCCAACAACAATTTCAGAACCAATATTATTTAGTTTGAAAGGAAATCTGATATGCAGAAACATGAACTGAAACTTGTGAAGCTTTTCATGACCTGCAGAGATCCTGATGAGAGCCACAGCAAACTGCAAAGCTGGCGTCGCACAAAAAGCAGCTGGGGGACGTTCAGGTCATACAACACATGGTGTTTGCACATGATGGAGGAATGTATGACAATGCTTTATTTTTGGAAAATGAACAAACCAATCACAAGAGGTTTGCTCTTCATGCCCGACAAATCTTAACGTACACTTAATAAAAACTGATGAAGGACTGTTCTCAGAGTAGGCATGCTTTCTTTTTTAATCACAACACAAATAGTACCTTTGAGTGGGGACCCCCCCTCTGAGAAACAACTATAATCTTTAAGGCCTCAAGTTTATCCCACACAGCAACATTACCTTCCAGGTCCCAGCATTTCAGAGGACCTCCATGGAGTGCATTCACAATCAGAAAATTGTTATAAAGTTTGTATCACAACATGTTATAACTAAGCATCACCAGCTACGTCCTTGAATTAAGTCAAGTATGAAAATACAATTAGCCGCATAGAGAGAAAAAAAGTGGAAAGAAATCAGATAATTAAGAGTTGACTGAACCCTCTGTTCCTAATGAAAGGCTACGTTCACACAGCAGGTCTCAACTCTCAATGCCAATTTTTTTGCTGAAATCCCCAGGGATTTTTTGCGTGGTTGTTCATACTGCTAATTAAATGCGACCACAATCTGACTTCTGTGTGAACGGTTTACGATGCCCGAAGCGACCGTCATGTACGGAAGAAGAGTGTAGATGTCAACACAGCAGAGCACTGTTTACAGAATCAATAATGGACGCCGCCGTCTATGGATTTTAAAATTATTCAGCAATGGGAGACAACAATTTTATTGTAAAATAATGCGACGGAGGAAGATAAATTAGTGGCCTTTGTGGAGCATTAATTGCAAATTCTGTAGACAAGTTTGTTTGGATGCGAAGTTGGAGCCAAGGTGGGATTGTGATGTGCTTCACTAACACAGACTTCTTTCAGAATTTTGTAATCAGGATTTTTCAGTCATTGTTTTTGTTCGGTCTTCTTCTGGTACAGAATTATGATGCATGTTTCACGTCATTGATGTAAAAGTCGGATAAGTGTGACATGACTGTTCAGTCTGCAAATACTTTGAAAACTATCAGAACGAATCGTATTTAGAGCCACATATGGAACTGACTCAAAACTGATTTTTTGGGGGGGTGAAAGATCAAAATTGGGTCGTTCAGACTGCCACCAAAAAGTCAGACATAGGTCGCACATAGGCAAAAAAATAAAATAATCTGGTTGCATTCGGCCGCTGTGTGAAAGTAGCAAAAGCTACAAATCTAGCGGCAGAGCAAAGATGTGGCCAAGCAACTCACCTTAGAGAATACTCAAAATGCTTCATGTGGAAGGGCTCCTTAGGTTTTATAAATCTCAGCTGCAAGTTAATTAGAAAAGCCACACGTCAAATCCATGCAGAGCACAGACAAAAATGCATAAACCAATATATGAATACATCGAGTTAGTCATGCAAGTTCCTTTTTGATCCACTGTGAAAAATAAAAACACAGTAAGCTGGGATCCTTGTCAGCACACACTAACAGTCTGAGCCTGATTTGACAAAGTCTTGCCTAAAACAAAAACCACGACTTGTTTTAAATGAACACATTCTGTCTTGTTTCAACTTCTCCTTGGCTACCCTAAGTTAGCTGCTGCTAAGCTGTTGCCAGGAGAACTTTGAACTTTCCGCAGGGGTTTTGGGAGAATCTGCAGGGACTCACCTCATGCCTGTCGGAGGAGTTGTTCCGGATGTTGACTTTCAGCGTGCTGGACTCCCCCAGCCGAGTGTGTGGGAAGGTATACAAATCCTGAGGGGAATAAACACCCCGCCGCACCACCTCCTCCTGGCTGAAATTAACAAAAGCAGTTAAAGTTACACTCCAATTAGATTTGAAATATTCAAGTTACTCCTTTAAAATACAATTTTATATGTTTAATCTACAGCTCCAGTCATTTAGTTGCAAGAATTTCACTTTAACGCCACCATCTTGGCTAGGAAAAGTAGCAGAACTCACCCAGCTTTGCTTGCTGACGAATCAGATCTCTTGCTGCTCTTCACTGTGGCTTCGGTCCTCACCAGGGAACAGTTTCCTTCCTGGGGTCCCATCATTGGCCCAGATTTTACCCCCTTCAAAACACAGACATGACTTCGATATTGCTGCTTGAGTATTTAACAGAACTGAAGAATTTGTTAAAAGTGAATAAAGCATGATCAGTATTGATGTGTAAATACGCATCAGCATATTTCCACCACAGATCTTTCATACACAAGAGTCAAAATATTTGTTTAAATTTGACTGGTTTTCTAGTCACGACTGATGAGAAACATCCCACAGCATGATGCCGTACTTCAATAGAAAACGGTTCTTTCAAAGCATCATGAGATGTGTCAGGTTGTGCCAGGTTGTGCCAGATAGGAGCGTTGTCCAGAATGGCCCAAAAGTTGCATTTTGTTTCATCTGACCCAAGCCCCATTTTTCATATGCTGATGAGTCTCCAATTTTTAATTGGGGAAAAAAAACAAAAAACAAAAACAAAAAAAACTTTTTTTCTTTGGCATTTTCCTGGCTTACTGTCCATAGCCTGTCTCTGGGCAATGCAAGCTTTTGCTCCAGTGAACAGATGTTTTTATTGTTGTAGAGCAGCTGCCCAGAACGATCACAGTCAACTTTGGCTTCCTGGTTGCTTTTCTCATTAATGCCCTCTTTCCCTGGTTGTTTGGTTTGGAAGATGAATTTCTCTCTGTGATGGCAGAATCTTTGTATTTTCTGATGGATTTGCTTTGATTGTTTCTTAATGCCTTCATAACTTTGTCTCGGACCTGTGTGGATTTGTTTGCAGCCAAGAAAAGTTGCATTCTATAGGCTACCAAAGCAGATGGACATTCTGAGATCATGTGAAACTTAGGATAAATAAAAAAAACTGCGTAAGCTCAACTTTGGGCCATCTATCGGCTGGCTAAAGAAAACAGGAGTGAATAATTACTACTGGGCTACAACTAATGATTATTTTAGTAATTGATTATTCTACTGACTACTTTGCAGAATTTTTTTATCTGATTGATTAATTAATTAATCAGTCATTTACCAATTTAAGCCTTTTTGTATATAAAAAATACATTAAAATATGCTAAACAAATAACTAAGCTTATTTGTTTAGCATATTTGAAAAAATTTGTTATTGCCCAAAATGCAACAGCAGCATTCCTTTAGTGAACTATTGATCGTCTGTACCAGATGATGCATCTGGTAATGAAATACTTCCAACATGTGAAAAGCTCAGCAGTTTCTAATCTCTCGATTGTTTTTTGTGTCAACTAATTAGCAATTTGTTCGCAAAGGTGCTAAACAGGACATTACTTTTTACAGAATTTGAACTGTGGCACTTGAGTTTTCAGTAAAACTTATATTTTGTTTTTTTTAAATCCAAATACATATTTTTTTCTATACAGTTAATTTCATTACTGCTCTGACTGTGTTCTTTTTTAGTCTGTATGCTCCAGTTAATTATTACATAAGTTAATTTAGGAATTGAATCAATTATTTCAATTATCGATTCATCACAATTATTCAGATTAATCGTTTCAACCCTGATTACTACACTACTTTTCAGATGGTTTTTGATGGATTTAAAAAGTAAAACTGATATTACATTAGAAATAAACCTAATTTGGGTGATATAACACTAATTTATAAAAACCATCTTGAGCTCATCAGTTGACGTTTGACTGTTCTGCCCTTCATGTGTGCTTCTGGTCATTTAGGTTAGTTTTTGGCTTAATTCTAGACAGAACAGATCATCAACATGAAGAAAAACAATGAATGAAAAGCTGCGAGCAACACTAACTACTTATGGTGTGACTGGAGGATTGATTGGATAAGACTGCGAGGCAAAACATAAATACCAGTATTCAAGTGTTATTGTATTTATTCTGGCAGCGGCCAAAACAAGAAATTTCTCCTCACAGTGCCAGAGAGCTGAAAGCGGATTCTGGATTTCTGCAAGGGCTCAGACATGGGGTGGCACTCCATGTCCCAGAACTGGACATAAGTCCCTCTGTCTCTGGGGAGGAAGGTAACAGGCACCTGGAAGCAGAAAAACACTGGAGGAATCTGTAACGTCAGCCACATAAAGGAACTCAACTCTGAAAGACTTTTACATTTTCTTGTAAAACGGGGATATAAAAGACTCACAATCTAACGGTTTTCTAGGTGTTAGGATTGACCATCTGATATTTATTGGCTTGATATGCTGCTTGGTGCTGTTAACCTAAGAGTAGTCACCAATATCAAGAAGCTGAAAAGTTATTTCAATTGGACAGGGAAAAAAAAAAAACCCTCTTAGAATTCTAGTTTTCTATTTGGGCTCTTCATTAACTGCAAGAATAGCTAGACATGTTTTTAGCAAACTTGTTAAACTGAAATGACCTTATGAAAATGGAGCAGTGTGGTTGGGAGTGAGTGTCTACCTGCATCTTCTCATGAGCCCCCAGGGTTCCTGAGACCCTGGAACATCTGAAGGCCGTGTATGTGGCCCTGTAAACATCTTCACTGTCATCAACTCCCTTCAGAGCAAACGGGAAAAAAGTATTTCCAGTTAATATGAACTTAACGGAACAAAACAGGTCAAATATAACTTACAGTGCACCAATTAGAGCACCTATGACAAGGAGAAAGTATACTTTATGTTTTCAATGAAAGAAAATGGAGGTCTGTGGTAATATTTTACAGGATGATAAATTGCAAGAGTTATCACAAGAAGTTATTGCGATAATTTATGAAATTGTTGTTTTGAGACAATTTTCAAATGATATAATGATAACGGCATAATAATGCAAGTTCCCCTTTCAGAGATCAACAAACGTCAATTTTGTAAATAAGACTTGACACTGGAAAAAATAATATTTTCTGGATATTTTAAATATCCAAAAAAATAAATAAAGACAACCAAAAGCAAACAAAACTGAATAAAAACCAAATGCAACTGAATCCAGAAATGTAATGGAATATGATGCATCTGTTGATCAAATTGCTGTTTGCAAAATATTAATCAGAATGGAAATTATTGAGCTCCTTTTAATTTATCATGTGATTAATTGATTTATTGCTTATAGTGACAGGCTTAGAGCAGATTGCTACTTAGTAGTTTCTTTTCTATAAAATGCTGGGTCTAGACCTGGGGGCAGCTGGAAAAGCTCAGGGCAGCACAGGCCTTCACTGCGACCTCAGCTTTATCTTCTAAATGCAAAAATAGATTTTAGATTTTCAAACAGGGCAAACATCTGGGTTTCAACAAATCATTAGATTTACAGCAACAGAGTTGTATGCTTTGGGAGGAGCGGAGAAACGAAAAGGTCTCCGATAGTGGTGGGAATTTGTTGTATCATTTATCTTGATATTTATTATTATAAAGAATTCTGGTTTATCATTGTAATGATAAAAACCCAACTAATTGTGTTTAAAAATCCCCAGACCTGTTATTTTTATTATTTTTCCACTGTTTTTGAAAATACCGATATTTTCAATAAATTTGAAAATATGATTAAATGCAGTTACTGTGTGCAGTTTAGTGACAATCTTTATGTGACTGATGTATTCAATAGCAGTATTTGTGTTTGAGGCGCTGTGATTGCTGCCATGCAGTCACAGCCAAACAGTTACCTAAACAAAGAGAAATACATAGTTCTTATTGTCACTTTTATTGTGATAAAAATAAGACCTTTAGGGTCCACCCCACCCAGTTGTGTTTCCGTGCCGACCTTAATCATTTTGGAATCAGACTAAAGAAGGCTGGTTGGCTTTTCAGCTGCCATGATAAACAAAGTCATTCAAAAGACAAACACAGCTGGAAGTCAAATTCTGAAGAGTACCTTAACATATGGAGGAGCGAATGAAGACAGGTACCACCTAACTTCCACTTCACCATTCTGCACCTCCAGCTGGGCCTCTGAAGTACAACAGCAAAAACCAAAGTCTTAGTCTCCAGCAGAAACAAACACATATTAAACAGTCTGCATGGTAAGAGTCAAATGTCTGAATTGTTTTAAGACTTTGTTGTTGTTTTTTTTTAATTATGCCTTCTGTAATTCCACTGTACTTTATGCAACAAAACTTTCCAGAAAATGTCCATTTATTTTTATTTTTTTTAGTTAAAAAAATCCTCAAGTCAAAGTACTGAGGAATAACCTGAAGTTTCCCCTGAGAGTGTGGCAGGGAAGGTGATGGTCTTGTTTTTTATTTCCACCAGGCCGGGAGCTGCAGTCGGCGGCTTGTTGCCGAGTCGGGGAGCAGGCAGTAAAGGGGTAGCAGCCTGAGCAGGCAGGGCCGACAGAGATGCATCTGCTGGAGCTGCAGACACATCCAGAGCCAAGTCCCTGCGAATCTGGACCTTAATGAACTACAAAACATTCCAAGTGTTAGGAACAACTGTGCCTTTAAGCTGGAAGCAACCATTTTCTACCATATAAGGTGTTCTGTTATGGTACATCAGGGTTTGTACAAACAGGAGCTTCAACACTAAATTAATTTATCAGAAACAGTTGGCGGGTTTTGTTAGCCAATTATTGAGGACCATATCATCCATATCAGTCTGGTCAATACTGCCACCTTCTGACGGTTCTATGACAACCATTAACTCCAAAAACATAAAGAGGATGCGTTTGAAATTTCTGATATTTGAATGGATTGTTTGATAGCTAGAGTGCCATACCTTCTGCTGTCCATCACACTGGACATAAATCTGTCCACTCCATGGCAGCAGGGCAGATTTAGTGGCTAGTGAGGGGTTGGGGCTGATCAAAATCTGCAGCTGGCTCCTGAGTTTTGGAAAGAAGAAAAGTGAAGAAAAATAATAAATAGGAAAAGAAAAGTGTAAATGCCAGTTACTGTGCAGCTTCAAAACAGTTACAATTATTTAATTCTCTTTATACACTCAAAAGTCAGTTTAATTAGATGCCAGAGAGAAAGTGGGGAGAAGAACGATGGGAATTTTCTCTGGCTGTAAAAAACTGCTCTGCCCCTCCCCTACCTGTTGCTAAGTAATGGAGTAGAGCAACTGAATCAAGATACCTCTATATTTTTCCCTTGCTTACAAGAAAAACAAATGAATCTATTCATGGTCTAAAACCCTCTTCTCATTGATGTGTTGCAGGGGGGCTGGAGCCTATTCCCCACACAGAAATAAAACAACCATATACTCACAAAGGGAAATTTAGAATAACCAATTAAACTAAAAGTAACGTAAGAGGAAGCTGGACAGAACCTACACATGCAAAGAGAGAGCATGCTCAGTCCATGCAAGAGACAACCCCAGAAAGGGATTTGAACCCTCGACCTTCTTGTGCTAGGCAACAGTGCTACCAACTGTACCACCTTAAAGGTGTCAAAACGGAAAGAGTTCGTATTAGACAACCCTTTTAAAATGACAGTAGCAATAACAGTTTTACAGCTAAGCATCTTAACAGTGGGAATAATGTTTTCTGATTTAGATAAAAGAAGCTAAATCATATGAATTTGGTTGTAAAGTTGTACCCAAAAGAAGGAAAGTTGTTACATGAGCCCATGCCCAGCCAGATCATCAGTTCACTATGTTTATCTAGTGAAACTCCAATTATTAAGGTTAGGATAGTGAAAGGCCTTTACCTATCCGGGCTTACAAAATGCATGAACCAAACATTTAACAGGTATGTTAAATCATGCACAGATACCGAGACTCAAAGAAAGACTTACTGAGGCTCAATGACTCCGTGCTGTGGGGTGATGGTGAGGCAGTGAGCTGGCCACGAAAGGTCAAAGTTCAGCTGTCCAGAAGTGTTGTTCTGGATCTGAACTTGGCTTGTACTAGACGGACCATCTAGAAATATTGTGAATATAAATATTCAACTGTTGCTTCCTCCAACTAAACTCAAAACGAAATGAAGACGTCCAGAATTCATCAGAGACTCACTGATGGTGGGAGCTGTGAGGACGAGCTGCTGTGGGTGGATGATCCACGACTCGGACTGTGTGTGCTGTGAGTCTGGAGCCTGACGGTACAGCAGTGGAAGATATGGCAAAAACATAAACACAATGATCGCTTTTAATACAGTTAAATCCCAATGTTACCATTTCCTCAAGATAAGGTATATCTAATACAGAAAGGAGAACATTTAAGTCCAAGAATATTTTTTTAAAATTAGTCTGTGTACAACTAAAAGCCAAATACATTGAAGTAGATTATGTCTGAGCAACAAAGGAACGAAACTACATTTCGTTGCTTTGTACTTGTGACAGTGCAATGACAATAAAGTTGAATTCTATTCTATTCTATAAGCTGAGTTTTTTTGTTTTTTTTGACTATCCTAAAACCCTTTCATAAAATTGTGGTAATGAAACATATTTTATGGCAGTTTCAATTTAATTCAATAACTGGTAATTTTACCATGAGAATAATTAAGACTACTCTAAATATGCTTAATTAGGAAGCTGAAGAAAGAGCATTCTATGTCAGTTCTGTCAGTTTTTCACAGAAAAACTTCTGTCAGTTTTTCTGTGAAAAACTGACAGAATGCGCCGTTAAACACTGTTCTCCCTTTTCTTTGGCAAATGAACACATCCAGTACTTAACCCAATACAACCAGATTACTAACCACTCGTCCAAATCAGGTCTGCACGATAGCAGAAAAAATTGATTAATTATTACAATACTACAGCTGACAATTGCTGTGGTGAATTAGCCCCAAATAAGGAAATCGAGGCCAATTTATTTGTGCACTGCTCGCACAAATAAATTGGCGAATAATTGGTTATTCGTGTATAACAAGAATCCAATCATTCTTGTTATACACGCTGATATAACAATGATGCTTCAGATTAACTGTATTGTGCAGCTCTACTCTAAATCAGTTTGGTTAAAAAAAAAAAAAAAAAGAAAAAAAATGGTAAAAGCAAAGAGTTTGTGTTCTTCAGGTGACAGTCCAACTTCAGGCACCTTAGAAGAGGATTCTGTGACTTTCAGTGATGGACCCTGAGGACCTTTCACTGGCAGCACATCCAGGGACACACTGCCATTAGGAAAACCACTGTGAAAGAAAAAAAAAGGTTTTATTCTGCGTTTTGTTAAAACATTCACTGTTGTCACTGATTAGAAATTAAGGGGAATGAGATGGGAAAATTAGCCTGGCATGTTTACATGATGTATTTATGTTTTATATGCATTGTTCCCTTTATAAAATAGGGGGGGAAGAAGAAGAAGGAGAAGGAGAAGGAGAAGAAGAAGAAGAAGAAGAAGAAGAAGAAGAAGAAGAAGAAGAAGAAGAAGAAGAAGAAGAAGAAGAAGAAGAAGCATCATCATCATCATCATCATCACAATTTATAAGATGTAACAGTCAGCTGTGTATCACCAGCAGGTTACTGATATTATTTTTATTATTACTACTGGTACAATACCCGTCTGCCTGGAAGCAGTGGATGTCAGAGGGCAGATGAAGTTTGTCGTGTTCGCTCTCCTCACTGTCTGAACTCTTTATTCTCCCCAGCAACGACACCAACACTTTACTCATGTTGCTGTTGAAGATGTGGGCCTCGTTAGGCCTCAGGGGCAGGTCGTAGGCTGTGGACAAGTCAAAGGATGGGTGAAACACGTCTCCAGACAAAAAAAAAAAAAGTCAAACTTAACCACGTCCTCCCAGAGCTACAATTGTCATCTGCAAAAATGCACCGCTCCCGACCAGAAACAACCAATCAGAGCCAGGAGGAGGGCAGTTATTGATGTCAGGCAACCTTGTTTACACACTGCTAAATGTGCTAATGGTGGAGAAACAACTTACAGATTCAGGAAAAACATTTATCCGCCATCATCGGTGGTAATGTGAAGCAACATTCGCATTCATAGTAGGCTCTGTTGTGGTGAATCAGCTGTAGCATGGCAAAGAGCAAGTGGGAGGGTTGAGCACAAGAGTGATCGACAGTGCCAAGACCCTCCTCATGGCTCTGATTGGTTGTTTCTGACTGAGCAGTGTATTTCTGTAGTTAGAACTGGGAGAAGGCAGATTGCCTTATAGTGTTATTACATAATTATAATTTTAACAAATTTATAAAACAAGTTTTTTGTGTAAAGTTACATACTGCAGATGAATGTGTAAATTACAATAAAGTGCCCTCTATTGTTGGATGATTTAAAAAATAATAATGATAAAATGCAATGAACAGCCGTGTGAAAAATGCAAATTACCTTCTTTAACACTTTCTTCCCCCAGGAACGTTTTGGTGAAGTCTATGTTCTTGAGCAGACTGTTCTCAGACAGAGCCTTCCTCCCAGCCTCTGGTTTGCACTCCAGCAACCTGTCACACAACACACCAGGAGTTTGGTTCAGGTATGAAGTTCATTTTTCAGAGCACGCTCCAATTGAAACTGACAAGAAAAGCTTGTCATCAGCCTCACTGCATTATTGTTCTCGGGGGGCAATTTAGATTTAATTATCAGTGCCTTGCAACTAATTCACAGGCCTGGTAGCACTTACAGATAAAACATTTCATTAGGAGTTCTACACAGTTCCATTAAGCAGCAGACGAGGCTAAACACTGCAGCGTCTCACCTCCTGTACTGCTGCCTGGAGACCTCATCTCCACAGAAGAGGCAGACTGTGGCCAAGGGGCTACTGGCTGACTCACACAGACCCATCTCTCTGTGGCTGGACTTCATTAGAACAGTGATCACCTGGATACACACAGACAAATGACAAGGTCAAGAGAAGATGCTGTTATAATTACAAGTATTGTCTTTGTCCACTGCTGATGTTACCATCTCCAGGTTAGTAAATAAATAAATAAATAAATAAAAAAGTTGAAAGAGCAGCCCATCACCTCTTGCGTCCGTTCCTTCAGGACGAACTGTGACGGGGCCAGGCTCATGACGGAGGAATGCATAAGCGACCGGCTCTGGATGTCAGAAAAGGCCACGGCTTTAACAAAGGCAGCTCTGGAGCCGGTGTTCCTCACACACAGACACACTTTGCTGACACAGCCGACAGCGACGTCGGGCAGCGTCGCCACATAGCCATCGCCGTGCTTCCTCTGGTCCTCCAGGATGATATTGCTGGTGCCGCCGTAGCCCGACAGCGGAATCTAATGGGACAACATCAAAAAAGGTGGTGCAGTTCAAATGAGCAGAGATGCACTTGTAAGCAGGCAGCTGTGAGCAGCGCTTTAAAACACCAAATCAATCAAGACAGTTATCCTTTTACATGTTTTCTTTTAAACATGTGAAGCAAAGTCACATGTTTCTGATTCTCGTTTCTCAAGAACTCAGGAAAAAAGATTTCGACTTGACCAACATCGTAATGAAGTCAGTCAGTGAGCTCAAACAAGCATATTACCTTGCCGGGGAACCGCATTAACAGCCCTTCATTAATATAAAAAGATGATACAGAACAGAAGGGTAAGATGATTCACACTAATTCAAATACCATCTTTAAATAGCCAAGAAAGTTGACTGAGGTTGGACAGAAAGAACAAAGAAAAGTGACTGTTATTCTTTTACCAATCTGGCTCAGATCTTTCACATGCGTTTCCACGTATGGATGCCACTGGGTTAAATCTCTAGTAGAGATACAGTAGATTAAAGACTTCATTACATCTCATTTTGCTAATGTAGCTAAGCTTACTCCAAAAAAAAAAAAAAAAAAAAAAAAGGGAAATATGAACTGAAGTTCAAAACTATGACAGAATGAAGTGATATCCTGTTTGGTGACCTAACATTCTGTATTTACATACAGCAGAATGCAAATAGAAAGGTCTCATAGCAAGGGATGACTGAAGATGTACAGCACATAAATACATTTACTGTCCTGTGTGAACAGATTACCCAGAATGCAAAACAGCTCAAGTCCTGCAAAGAGAATACATTATAGGGAAAAAACAACATATAAAAGTAGAGTTGTGTGGTTAATAACTTCTGAAACGGAAGGTAGAGAGCAAGGAAAAAAAGCGATAAGGGTCGCATTCTTACAATGAATTTGACTCCTGGTTGTGATGAACGGACTCCAGACTGTTTAATTTCCAGCTTGGCCAACATGCAGGCCACCCTGGTGGGAGCAAAGAGCAGGTGGACGGATACATCCTCCCTGGGCCGAATGGACAGCTCTCCATGGTGGGTCAGACACTCCTCAGGGCTGAACAAGCTCTGGAGCTGGAAACAAGGAAGTCATTGTTAATTTACTTAAACAACTTTTAGCGCATATTGTTCTTCACTATTATTACTACAGCGAAATATTTTTACTTTCAAATACTCAATTTTGGATTTGTTGGAAGCCAGGATCTTTAAGTCCTTATGGACTGGTAAAGCTAATCAGTTTCAAATCAGGTTTTTTTGAGAATATAGCCAAGCGAATGTATGAATGCTACAAATGTTGGTTGATGGTGCTTTGATAGCACAGATCTAGTGGTCAAAGTGCGCACTATATATGGTTCATGGAAGAGGAACCATATATAGTTCCAAAATTTGATGGGCAGACCACATCAAATTTTGCTGATAAACTCAGTAAATAATCTTAACCCTGAGTTAGGTTGTGTAACAAAACATGTTTAGGCTGACTGCCTTCTACAACTGACCAGAATAGAAAACATGAAACTGAAATTCTAAAGGTTATGTCTAATTTTTGGAAGAAACTTCAGGCAACTAAGGAATGCAAATGAGTAATGCTAACATTAAGAAGCAATATATGAAATTCACATATAATTGTAGAAGTACATTTTGTGCAAGTATTTTGAACATAAAACTTTGAATCAAAAGCTTACTTTTTTAAGCTTTTTATTATTTTCACAAGTACATACACTAATACTTTATCATGAAACAGGGGAATAAAAGCTTATAAGACAGTACAGTAAAATTTTTTTTTAAATATTTAGCTGTATTGGAAACACTGTAGGATGAACACCAATGTATATTGAAAAATATATATTGAAATTGAATTTGACACTTTATGGCAAAGCCATGGTTGTTCAAAAACATTTTGACATACAGTCTGTTTTATTCCTTAAGTGCTTGGCATCAGGCCTATACTTATATTAATGGTGGGCGAAATGTTCAAACATCTGATTGACAATAAAACACAATACATTTTATATAATTGGGTATTCATTTCAGCAGTAAGGGATTAAATCACTGAACTAAACTACAGTTATTTACTGAGACACATCTGTGAAGACTAAGACTGCGACAATGTGAAGTCTCAGTTTAGAGCTTGCACATTGTGCTGGAAAGCTCAACAACTAAGAGCAACAATGGAAAAACATGTCCACTTCACCATTTAAAGTGCCGTACCTGAAAACAGTCTTGGTCCTGACCACGGATAAGCAAACGCAGCTGCTGTGTGGCGCTGGTTGAGTCGTTTCTTAGAACCAGCTTCTGTTGGCTAAAAAGAATAACCGTTATAAAGAGTTTAAACATTTCAGGTCAAACCTCCTCTGCTTTGTTTTATCCCAATTATTATTGATGTGCAATAGTTCAATTACAGTCAAATCTGATTGATTTTAATACACAGATTTCTCGTTTCCATTCTGTTGTGCTGTTCTTTATCTCTCCTCACAGAGCACAAATAAACTGTGCACCACGTTGAAATAGCTTGTGGGGAACAGCGCTCCCTGTAAACCCCCACAGTGTCCCCTCTCATGAATAACATTACACAAGCTTTAATAGAGTAAGATGGAACACTGAGCTTTAAGGTTGTTGGGGGGTTTTTTTGTTGTTGTTTTTTTTGTTTAAATTGACTCTTTTCCAATGAATAACTGATACCTAGAAAGTGATTGGCCTGTAATCAAGCGGCACTCAAACTAATGAAAAACTCAAAAGTTGCCTACACAGCTCGTCCCAGGGTGACCCCTCCCCAGGCCACAAACTGCTTATTGGAGAGGATTGGTGGGATGTCGCTGGTCAGCGAGGGGCCACAGACAGGAGCAGAGGGAGCCACTGGGTTCCCAGAGTCAGAAGGGACTACTTCTCCTTTCAGCGTCACCTCGTACTGAGGGCCCGACGGCAGCACCAACACCGTGAGAAGGCTGCGGAACAACATGAACTCAAGTGAGTAGGTTCAGTACTGACAGCATGATGCATGGGTGACAAATTCACAATGCACAGTAATAATGATCAAAGCTCTAGAAAATACATCTGCTTCTTTAGCAGACATTTTCATTGTTAATATTCAATCTTTAAAATAAATAAGATACAAAGATTTAAGTTTCTGAATTTCCTCACTACACTTTTCAGTTTGGTCAGATTATCCCATTAAAATTTAAGAGACACACAAATTGAGATTTTTTTTCTAAGGATGAGTTCTATGGAGAGTGAAAAGTGCCAAATTACAATAATTAGGGGATTAGGCCAGCTTCTGTAGAGACCCCGACATCTGATTGGCTGCTTCAAACAGGAAGTCAAAAGAACTTCTTCCAAGTTTTCTACAAGTCAGAGGTCAAAATTTTCACTGTCACAGGAGAGAGCGCACTGTGGTCCTACTTACAGGAAGCTGCTACAGATTACAGACAGGCAGGCTCCGCCCACTAGCTAACACCAGCTCACACTCCCTCTTGAGCTATTTCACGCCAAAATAGAAATAGAGGCTGGAGTTGTTCGCCCAGAGGTTGCATTAATAAATTACAATTTACTGAAGTCATTTCCACACTTTCCAGTGGAAATATTGACCTCATAGCAAAAGTGGAAGAACGTCTCTTGACTTGCTGTTTGAAGCAGCCAATCAAACATCAGGATCGCTATAGAAACTGCCCTAAATCCCCTCTACTGAGTCTGATGGGTGAAGTCGATCGTTTAATTTAAATCATGATATGCTTCAACACAGAAGTATAAATTAACTTGAAGCAAAAAATTATAGTTTTTTTTTTTTTAGATGAAATTAATACACTTAATTGAGGCACATATAATTTCATATTTAAGAAATTTTGTGTTTAATCTCATTAAATTAATGAGATTTAACTAATTATTTCACAATCTATTTATTTAATGTAATTTGGCATTTTTAACTTTCTACGGTATTAATTGTGTGATCAGAATTTTTTTTATAACCTTTTAACCAAAAAGGACTAAAGATCTCCTTTAATGTCTGAGGGTTAGGGTTAAGAAATCTCATGTATACCTTTCTTTACGCTTTCTGCTGCTTTGTGCTTTAAATGATAAAACAGCGCCTTGTTCTTCTGCCACTTTCAGAGACAGTTCATCTGGCGTCACCGAAAAGCTATCACTGTTGTCACTGATCTAGAGAAAAAGAAAAAAAAAAGAATAAATGAAAGTCAACTGCAAATAAATGTGCAAGAACAAATGAACATTTGAAAACATGTTTCTCAACTGCTAAAGCAGAGTTCTGAGGCCCAAATGTCAGCGGCTACCATAAACCCTGAATCTAATCATAAAAGCAAAGGTCAGAATTACCTTGAGTTTCAGCCGAACATCGATGTTTCCTGCATTCTTTAATGGCAGAGTCTGTTCACTACATTTACCCACAGGCGCAAAAAGGCTCACAGTCTAGGAAAAAAACAAAAAACAAAGATATGTTGCCACTAAATTTACATTTTTGCAAAAATGTTGGATCTACAACATTTTTGCAAAAAAAATGTTGTAGATCCAACATCTACATAATGCAAGAGATAATGCATTATCTCTTGCATTATCTAATGCAAGAGATAATGACTTGCATTATCTCCAAATGCAAGTCAAATAAATTCAAATGAAAGAAAAAATTAATTAAGACAAGTCTGGGCACATTGGTCTTCAAGTGTTTTGTAAAGATACTTAAAGAAAAAGGTTGGATATCTACCCTTTATATTTTCAGGTAAAGGGTAGCTATAAAAGAATGACATAAAAGAACAAGTACATGACAGCTGTGCTACCTGCAGATCTTTAGGAGCATGGACTCTTGCAGTTCCAGACTTGGCCTTCAGAGGGATACTCCTAATGATGCGACTGGGACCTGGAGAGTCCATTTCAATGTCCACACGAGCGCTGTACTCATCAGCTGGACCCAGGGCTTCTTAAAAACCAAACACACACCAGTATAGTCTAGTGATTTAGCAGATGTAGAACCAGACTTTTTAAAAATATGCTGGATGACTTCACATAACAGCAAGTTAAGGGTACATATCAGTACCTGAAGAGGTTCTGAACTTCTGAGGAGCCTTGAAATGGACCCACACCATGAAGCTTTCTGGGTTCTGGGAGAAATGTGTCGTGTTAAGGAGCTTTGTAGACGCATGGTAAAAACAAACATTTACTAATGAATCCCATATTACTACACCTCCTGCATAGCATTATAAACAAAACAATTCAGACTTCTTGGTATCATTTTATTAACAGAAGATGTAGGCAGAACTAACCTCTCCATAGCTGGCGTGCATCACATGATTCATGACCGAGGGAGAGGCCAACGGGGCCATGTGTGCAGCCTGTTGTGTCGCCTCGGGCGTCATACCAACAGGGTCTTTGGAGAAGGTGAAGCATCGCCATGCTGTGGCATTCTGAGAGGAAAAGTACGCAAGGGATAAGGAAAACAAGAAATGTTCAGGCCTTCGGGAATGGGTAGACATAGTACACAAACTAGAAAAAATGTAAATATGGGGGGGGCTTTGTATTTATCCACCTTACATAAATATTGTACATTAGTGTTCATAAGCTTGAACACAAAAACCTACAAAACGTTTTATTTCCTTTCTCCTCTTATTTGACGACTTTCAACTGTTAGGTTTGTTTGTGTCGGTCCTTTGAGGATTTTTTTGCTTTTTTTTTTTCTGTTTACTGTTCTACAAAAGGAAAGTGTTCAAGCTCAGCTATAGAAAACAACAGAAAGTGTAAACCTTTGTTTGCAACTAGAGATGACTGGGCTAATGGATCAGTACGGGTCTATCAGAACTCACGGCGCTGATCACCAGGCGGATGGGTACAGTAGCATGGGTTCTGTTCAGCAGTCTGAGAGGTAGAGATTTAGAGCTCCCTTCTGGCAAGTCTCCAAAATCCAAACAGCCAGATTCACCAACTTCAATCTATTAACCCACAAAGGAATATTTCATGAAAACAACATGAAATCACACATTACCTGCATGTTTCCAGATCTGTTCCATGACTTCATGTTTGGTTTCACATTAGTCACTCACCGCTAAAGCTGGGTTTTCTGCCACCGCGATAAGCACCACCCGTTTGGCAAAGATGTTGGCTCTGGCAGCCAGCTCCATCTCAGCTGAAGCGGGCCAGGAGCAAACACTGAGGATGCACTGGTAGACTCCAGGCTGTGGAGGGACAAGCAGCACTTTCTGCTCCTCTGTACTCTTAGGACCGATGATGGTCTTGTTTTTCACCATCAGCCACTGGTAAGGCAAGCTGTCCACCTACAGGTATGAAAATGCAAAAAAAGAAAAACATCTGTGAAAAAAATAAAATGTAGAACAATCCCTCCACCAAACTCTGGCCGTTGCTACACAAATCAAATTGATAAAACCAGGGGTTTACTCACATTTTTATAAAAGCTAAAAACATTTTTAATCACTTTAAAATGAAATCAAACTTAGGTTGAAGTTGAGTTTCAATGTCAACATGTGAAGTTGTTGAAGTTGAAACTTCAATAACTTCCTTGCTGTCCTTGTTGTAGGGCAGCAAGGATGCTAAATGTGCTAAATGAGCAAGATAATTTATCAAATGTTTTATGAACCAAGATCAGTTTACCTTTAAAGAGTAAGGGGAATGCTTAAGTGACAAGGTCACCTAACTCCAATATTGGAGTTCAATAACTCCAATATTGGAGTTCAATAACTCCAATATTGGAGTAATTGGAGTTCAATAAATCCAATATTGGAGTAATTGGAGTTCAATAACTCCAATATTGAATTAACCCAATATTGGAGTTAATTCAAGTAGGTGTGGGCAAGTCAAAATGAAAAGAAAGGCCACTCAGCAAAGAGGAAGTCATTACTCCCAAAAACAAAATTAAAAAAAAGAAGCTTTATTACGGTTTCTAAATGCATACAGCAATACAAGTCGAATTTTGGGAGATTTGTCTTGTGGTCAAATGAAACTATAAAATGACCATCGATACATTTGGAGAGGAAAAATAAAATAGGTGATCTGCTACCCTTAGAAAAACACCATTTAGAAGTACAAGAGTGGAAGCATCATGCTGTAGGGACATGAGGTGCATTTCACTAAATAGATGACATCATAAAGAAAGAATATGTGAAAATATTGAAAACCCAAAACTACAGAGAGGAAGTTTAATTAGACAAGGAGAAATGGTCTAAAATACCTGCAAACTGTTGTGATGTTAAAGAACATCTGACCCGAGTCATGAAGCTTAAATGCAATTCTGATAAGTAAATGTATGTAGACATCAAACAAAAATATAAAGAAAAAGAATGCAGTGTTTCCTATATGTAACTAATAAAAATATCCCTAAAGACCCAACACAGCCAATTTTGTTTATCGGCTTTAATCTTGCAGTACATGAGGGTACTGTATTAAAGATGGTGTTTTTATTGTATTCATTTTATGGTTTTTAATATTTTAAAGTATTGAGAACTTTCTCACTTTTAATCACATTATATTTATTGTGCGTTTATGTCAAATTCCCTGTTTGAAAAGAAAGCCGACTCACCTCACTGTAACTAAACTGGCATAAAAGTGGAATAATTTAATGCATATTTTTACACTGTGCATGTGACCCTCTGGCTTTACCTGGATGCTCTTTGACACAAAACCATAAACAAACCTTCTCTCCATCAATGGCCAGGCTGGTAACAGTGATGGAGACCTGCTGCCATCTCTCAGACGGGTTGAAGAGGCTGAGGGAGGTTTGTGAGGCGATGCCAACACAGCAGGCGTGAGGGAAGCGAAGCTCCTCTGGTACCACAACTTGGCCTGAGGATGACAGAAGGAGAGCATAAACTGAAGCTGGCAGCTTTCTGCAATGTCTAAAAGGTTCAAATGTCATTATTAAGTTTTGTACCACCTCCCTCATCTCAACAGCAGATTTCAAAAGACTGTATAACGTAGAAAACTCCGTTATGCCTACTACTGGTACCTCTCAGTTCTTCAAGACCGCTGGTCACCATAGACTCTCCACCATAATGGCTGTAGGGTTTCCCCATTATTCCCATTTCATGCCGACTCTGATGGGGTAAAGTGAGGGGATGAGGTCCAGCAGGTCCTGGAATCACCAGAGAACCTGAAATGGGAAGAATGGCTCAGTTAGATCACTGAGAAACACATCTAAACAAAGTAGTCAGTATATTTGAAAATCGCTGTCCAACTTGACCAACATGGTTATGTTGCTGCTTGACCAACATAACCTTCAAACACAGGTTATGTTTTCAAATCAGAGATAAAAGAAAAAAGTAAAATCTAGATTCCATTGCAGCCTGTGTATAGGTTCTTGCATATCTAAAATATTTTTGTTGGCCAAATAGCATGTTATATTATATGTTAGGCAAATGCATAAGTCAATCACATGATAAATTAAACTATGAATTAAAATATGTAGATACATTTTATTTGTAGTTTCAGGTTTGTTTATTTATTTTAGACATTTGAATGTCTAATGTCTAAGTTCCAATGTTAAATGTTAATTAGAATTAAAATGTTATTAATCTTTGAGAATATGTTCTTGCATTATCATACCATTACCATTATATTACTTCAAATGGTCTCAAAGCAACAATATTATCGATCACCACAATAACTTCTGGGATGATTTATCATCCAGCAAAATTTGTAACTGTGACAAACTTTAGGTAATAAAAACTAGAAGACATGCCTGTAGCGGTCACGTTGTAAAGACCGTTTCCTGGCGGTCCCATATGAAAAGCCCCAGAATGCAGCTGGGCATCAGATCCCAGGTACTGCAGAGGTAGTGGCGAGCTGACGAGGGAGCGTCTGGTGAGGATGGACTGGATATCTCCTTTGTGGGGAAGATCCACCATGCTTGGACACCGAGGCTTAAAACCTGGGATTTGGACATAATGAAGGGCCTCTGCTGTGTAAGGAGGGGGTGGCATGCCGAGCCCGCTTGAGTACATCAATGACGACGCAGAGGGGGTGGCTCCCCACTGCTGGGGTCCTGGAGGAGCTGCAGAGCTGATGGTATGCTGGATGTTTAGGTTGCTGCTGTACCCTGAGTCCACTTTAGCCAACTTCCTATTGCTGGAGTCCGGCAGGTTCCTGTGGTCTGTGAATCCAGGTACAACGTCCCCAGTAGTAGGAGGGTAGCTACATTCACTCTGGCTGCGGGTGCAGCTAAGAGCGCCACTGCTGCATTGGACCTCGGGGCTTTTGCCCGGAGGTGGTGGTAAGGGGTCCAGGCTTTTAGACTGCTGCATGTTATCAAAATTTCTGGCTGGGTCAGGCTGTAGATCTGGTTCCACAGGTGGGGTAGGACTGAACCTGATGATGGTGGTGCTCAGTCCCATGGTGGATTCCCTCTGCAATGAAACAAGTTTCACCAGGAAACCACTCAAGAACTAACAAAAATATCAATTAGGGCTGAAACGATTGAGATAAATCAATTATTACATAAGATGATTATTTCAATAATCGAGTAATCATTAATGAAGTATATGGACTCCGAAAAAGGCCATTTGTTGAAAGTCTAGCAGAGCCAAAACATATATACATTTTGCATTTTAGATTAAAAAAATAAAAACAAAACTTTTATGAGAATATTCTACCAAGAATAATGTTGATTAGTTTTAGCTTCATCTGATTAAAATTTTGTAAAGATAAATAAAAACTCAATCAAGAAGCTTTTGCTCTTAAATTATTAACTGGTTAAAGGAAAAAAGAAAAAAAAAAACAAAGCAGATTAGCACTAAGCTATAAAAAAATAAACAAACTATATTGAGCACCTTCTGCTATTCATTTATTAGCTCCACATTGTACTGATAAGTCCAGCAGAAAGGCCTGAGCTTTTCACATGTTTATGTAAGTAGTATATTTTTAGCTGCAGGTTCAATTTGCATGATTAAAAGTTTATCCTTTAATCAAGCAAACACTAAAAAAAAAACTGAATTACTTCTTTTACATCATTTAATGTATTTCTAATATTGAATTAAAAAAAGGCTGAAGCGGTTCAATTAAAAATCTACAGAATGTGTAAATTTGTTTGTGTAATTAATTAACAAAATCATCATTAGCTGTAGACATAATACCAATTAACCATTTGAGGCAATAAAGGCAGTTTCTTCAAAATATTTACATTTTAAATGCATGTGCAGCCCTACAAGAGTAAAATTTTGACAAGAGCTTCTTGACAGTACATCATAAAATGAAAAAATAAGTAAATAAATAATAAAAAAAACTGTAGAAAACTTCCCAAAGTTTTAGTATAAAATCTCAGTCCAGCTGTACCTTTTCCCGCTCAGGTGTGGGCAGAGTAGTTCTGTCGTTTACTGAGATGTACGTGAGCCTGCTGAGACTGGGGCTGGAACAGAGCGACTCAGGTGAGAGGTCAGGACCTGGACGTCTGTCTGCCAGCCTGTCGTTGGATGAGGAGGGAGAATGCAAACTGGGAAGACAGACAATATTTTTCATTTTCAAATTTGGACCAGTGAAAAAGCAAAGAGAAGCAATGTTTAATCCTTCTGCTTGATAGATGTTGGATACAATACCCAGTATCAGCAGTGGGAATGGAGGTCTGACTGGGAGAAGAGTGGGTCAGAGGGGAGGTGGAAGGCCTGAAGTTGCTCTGAGTCTCCTCCACACTTGGCTCAGGGAAATGTCCCTGAATGCCTTTGAACCAAATACTTAATCTCAGAATAAACAGTCATGACATCACATCTAGAGATGCAGCGATCTGATATTAATAGCTGTATTGGTACCAACGCTGAAACAAAATTCTAGATCGGGTATCTGCAACGATGTGTCTGATCCATAAGGGCATATCTATTCAATCTAATTTTGTGTTTTGTGCTCTGAGCAGCTTCATACTTTATTTTACATTATATTCAGAATTTGTAGTTACACTTTTTGAAAGAAAGTTTTAGTTTATTTTTACATGCTTGACCAAGATAGTCAACCTATTGTTTTTGTCAGTTTCTTTACATTTTATTTTGCGTTGGTTGTTTTACTCCTAACTACAATGACTGAACAAATTAAACTTGTTTTTACATGTTTGACTAAGTTAGTGAAGCGACCAGTGTGCTGTACTGGTGCAAAGTTATCAAATAAATTTGTAATTCAGTACATGTATTTCTGTGTTTACACAAAAGAAACATTTTAAATCAATTCAGCATGGTTTTTTACTAAACCTCAGATATCTGTATCAAAAGTGAAAGAAGTGGATTGGTGCTTCATCGATGTGGGTGAAGCACCAATCCACTGACTGCATCAGTAAAGGTAAACCTCTGGGTATTACTCACCAGGTAGAGGACCTTGTGAAGGCTGAGCTCTCTCTCCTGGGACCTCTGCCTGCTTCTCTGAGCTTCGAGGTAGAGTTGTGGTTAAATTCCCTGGTGTGATCTCGGCAGAACCTCTGGGCCCATCCTGCGGGTCCTGCCCTACACTTCTCAAGCTCTGGGTCGGAGGGGACGAAGCTATGAGAGGCAAGCTTGGCTGGGACTTCCTCCAGCTTTGGGAGGCTCTGGGTAAGCTTTTGTCATTCTTACAAAACGGTTCTGAATTCTGTCCCGACGCCACTGTCCGTCTGGCAGAGCTAAGAGACCAATGAGGCCCGGAGCTCCTGTCAAGTCTGCCACCGTTTGTTCCTGAGTTACACTCCAGAGTTGCGCCGTCCTGTTTACTGGAACACCCTAACGGAGGGTTCTTCTGACAGCTGCTGTGACCGTCGGCCCAGCTGCTCAGGTTAAAGGTCGTATGCGCATCAGATAAATCGCTGCCGCCAGACACATTGGTCTTCTTCAAATATTTTTCCATGTCGAAGGCGCTCATCTCTCCAACACAGATGCTCCTCTGCAGAACATCTGTGACTGTGCTCTGATCTGGTTGAGGTGGGGTCTATGGAGGACAGACAAAGGAGTTCATCTAATTTTCAACTAACACTCAAAACAAATACAAAATACCAAAATAGAGCTGAAACGACCAATCAGGTTAATCGTGATGAGTGGTTTACTGACACTATATATGCCCATGTTTTCTTTGTCCTATTGATTGCTTGTTTTATTGTTTTCAAAAACCTGTTTGAAAATAAATAAACTAAAATCATAATTCATTTCGATACGTTTTAACTCTACCAGTCACTATAAGAGGAACACAGTCAAACAGTGAACAGATAAATTAGTCCTACATGATGATCCGTGTTGGGCGGCTGTTTGTGGGTGGTGCCAGACTCCGGCCCACTCCTGGCTCTGGTTTTCTTGGACAGACCCATGATCAGAGCAGCCAGCTGGGACGGGTCAGTGCTGATGGAAGCGTTGGCGATAGCCGAAGCGATTGTGCTGATGCTGAGCATCAGCGAGCTGCTGTTTTTATCTGGAGACAAAACGCTTCGGTTCGCCATGATCGACTCAGATCCTGAGCCTGGAGTGTATTCAGACATGGCAACTCCTATATGGTCCTGAAACACACAATAAACCCAGATAGAGCAGAACATTCTTTTTCAAATTTATTTTTAAACACAAACAGTGCAGTGTTAGGTACCTTAATTTTACAAGGTTCTGGGTCAAGATCCCCTTTTGGTGGCAACCTTTCACCAGCAGCATAAAGAGTTTTGTCCAAATCTTCTGCAAGAACATAATGAACCAGACAACATTTAAGAAATTACATGAATTATGAAAAAGTCAAACTGTAATCAAGTATGGTGTCAACCAACAAACACTCAATTGTGTTGTATGTACACAATTGAATTGTATGTACAAAGCTATTTTTAAGTACAAACTGAAGGAATTTGACAAAGTGCAGCAGTACAGAACATTAAAGTTTTAAATAAATGTTCTGTTTACACTGCCTTTTTCAGTCACAATTTAAAACTGAATTTCCAGACAGTTTGAATAGAAATATTGGTTTTTGAATCAAAAATCTTGACTCTAAAAAACAGGATTGAACTGCTATACACTGAAAGATTTGCATGTGTGGTGTCAGATGTTATCAACCACACCTGTTTTGAGAGTTTTGTCTACTTCACCAAGGTCTGCAGTGGCACCGAGATGCAAGTTGTCATCAAATGAGAAGTCGGATGGTTGGATGAGTGGAAAAGGTTCCCTCTTTTCTGGAGAGGTGATCATGTAACCAAAGGATGGCTGAATGAACAGAGAACGATTTCAATGAAAACATTAACAAAACAAACACCAAAACTGGAATCCATCTTGGCTTCAAATATACATAGAATCACAATAAATCATTAACCTGGACAGACTGTATCTACTGACCCGTTTGACATCATCTCCATCAGTGCTGCCCAGACAGCCCAGAGCTTCTGAGCGCTGGCTGAAGAACTGTCCTAAAGACAGCCGAAGGTAGCTTTCATCTCCCTGCCTGATCTCCGATGAGACCTGGGAAGCCCTCATCAGGATGTGGCTGCTGGGTGGAATCTTCCAGGAAGAGTCACTGTGGAAGGTGCTGTTGCCTCCAGCTGCTGGCTCAATCTGCTCCTCCTGGTGGAGAGAAATACTCAGAAACTGAACAGAGGAGGCACTGTAAGCTAAACCCATAGGGTTCCAGCTTTCTGTGTCATCTGGAACAGTTTTAATATAAGATAGAAATCAGGATCAAATTTGATCCCAAAATGATTTACCTGCATAAACTGGTGCTCTTTCTCAAACTCCTTTTGATCCTTCACTATCTTGTCCATAGCATCATCTGCAAATTAGTAGCAGAAAAGTGCATTTAATAGCAAATCACTTGCATATTCTTTTACCAGAAAGTTATCATCTTGTACATACTAGCAGGTAGAAAGTCCTCATTTTGAAACTGGCTGCTATTATCCAATTTCTTCTCATCAACCTCTTTCTCAAAGTTGGAGTAATAAGCCAAGTCAGTGACCCACTTCCCTTCTTCATTCTGGTAAATGACACTCTGACCAGCATTGGCTCCTGAAGAAGAAAGCTTGTTAATATTTAACGAGAATATTGGTGCGTATGTAGTTACAAAATCACAGAGGCAGATACTACTACAGGTGCACCGATAAATTGGCCCAGATTTCTTTAATTACGGGTGATTGGCCGATATTTGCATGTGAAACCGATTTACTAGGTCTGAAAATAAGCCACTGTACCCTTCTGCTCTGCTGTGAGAGAGCTGGGCTCCTACAGCTCAAGTTAAATTCAAGACAGACTTTTTTTAATGTCACTTGAGATAAAATTTAAAGACCAACTTCAGAAAAAGCAAAATGAAAAATTATTACCACGGCTAACAATTTCACCCAAATGTTTATTTTAACATTAAGACTTTTTGGTCCAGTTTAAAAGCTACAAATTTTTAAAAACTTTCCAAAGATGAACATAAAAACACGCAAATGGCAGGTAATTATTAATCATTTATGAACGAAGAGTCCCAGCTTCAACAATGTCGATCTTATATGGAGATAGCATGATGCTACAGCGAGAAGCGTTTGGTAAACTGTTAGAGAAAATAAATAAATCAATGTTTCCAATTATTTTAATATGAGAGGAACTGCAACCATAAAATCCTATTTATGTTAACGTTTATGTCAAATTTCTAAGACCTCTGAAAGACTGATTTGAAACATTTTTATACCAATCAAGGCCTTATTCTTTAGAGCAATAAATTCAATGATTCTGATTTTTTTAGGAATCTGTGGGAACCCACCAGGTCACGTCTCCACATGTAAGGTTAACTACTGTCACACCAATGTTGCCAACATAGCAAAATATATTTAGTGACTTTTTAGACAAAAAAAATAAATAAATTCTGTTTAGGCAGGTTAGGCTTTTTAAAAATTGTTGATCGGCTAGAAAACTGCAATCGGTGCACCACCAGATACTACAAATAAATAAACTGAAGGATTGAAGTTGATGTCAGTATTTAAGTGAACTCTTAGCCCACCTTGCTGAAACTCCAGCTCCATGCTCTCTGGACAGTTGGTCCAGCCTTCATCCGACTCCTCCGGATCCTGCTGGATGCTCTGGGAGAAATACTTTGCTTCCAGCGAAGTGGACAGAGGGTTGTCATCTTCACTGGCACCATCCGAAGCTTCAGAAGCTGCCACATCACCACAGGGGCCTCCTCTAGGGCCCAACGAGTGTTGGCCCCCATCAGGCTCATCCACTGCCTCATCATCAGTGGCATCCTGGTTGGTGTCCAGCACCTACACAACGGTTAGATGGCAAAGATCCTCAAATGGAAAAATAGTAGCTCTTTCCATATTAATTGATTACAGGTTGTGGTAACAACACTGTTTGATGTAAATGCTGTAACTGACAGGAGACTCAAAGTTAGCCATTATCAGTACCAGTAAGGCGTTTATGCATGAGCTGAAAGGAAGCACAGAGATGTGTAGCTAGAGACTATTTTCATAACACGTTGAAATATCTGATTCATTCAGGATACGAGACAGGAAGACTTTAGTAGATAATAGGAATCCTCTGAAATGCTTACAATGTTTTGGAATCTCAGAGCTCTGCTACAAATCTAGATTCTCCAAAGAACACAGAAATAGGTGTTATAAATGCTAAAAAACAATATAAAATGCTAAAACCAGCTTAAAATGTCAACCACTCTTTTTTTTTGTCTGCTAATGAGACACCATATGCAGCTTCTATACTAGCATATAAACAATAAACACATGGAAGGAAGGCCATCTAAAACAAATGTTTTAAAAAATGAGATGAGAATTCAGCTACAACATTCTGACCACTGCATCTGTAGCTACATTGGTCAGAAGACTGATTTAGCTCCATAGCTGTAATACACAGAACCTGGGAAAGATGGAAACTCCCGTGTGTGCTTTGAAGAAGAGAGGCGGTGTCGTTAGTTGGATCCTGTGGTCTCCTCAGGTAGACTGAATCCAGGGCGCGCTCAGCTGTGGGGCCACAATCCGTGCTCTCCATGGCATCCTGGCATCCAAAACAGAACCAACATGACATCATGACCACAGGGAAATATTTGGATTAATGACGCTACATGTCTTAGGCAACTGTTTTTGTAAATTGTATCTCAAAAAGTAAACCAATTGGGAATTCCAACCAATATTTTCAATCTGAAAACTTAAAATTGTAGTAATGCAAGAAAACACTAAGAGTTTTTTAACAGCATTGAACAACTGGAATGCTTCTTCCAGATGCAGTGAATATACCTACAGTGTACATTCAGAGTCCTGAATGTACATTCAGGTACATTAATTAAGAATTAATTGTGCTTTTAGAAGAAAAAAAAAATTACTAATTCACAGTCACCTTTTGTAGCCCTTAGAGTTGGATTTAAATTCATCTTTAGCCTGCTTGGCTAGCCTGGTCAGTGAGCACAACAACAATAGAATTCTACCCATTTTTGGACTTGCAGCTTAAATGTTGTAGTTTGTATGGGACAGATAATCAGAAAAAGTGTGTGCTCAATGTTCTCATACTAGCAGCATCTGAAACTACACTGTTGAAAACATTTATTTGAATAATTCAGCACAAAAAGTGAAACTCAACAGATTTATTCATTCATCATTTTTGGCATGATTTTACCTTCCCAAGTTTTTCAGGGGAAAAAAAATACTTACATTTTGGGGTGCATACAATATCAAACCACAATTGTTACAGCAATATTAATCTGTACAATACCATACAGCTGTATGTAAAAATATTTAAGAAAAAGGAACAATTAGACTATTATTGAGATTAATGACCTAAAAGGTTTTCTAAAATTTCCATCTTAAAATTCCTGAGAAACTTAAGAGTTTGCATTAAGTCAAAATCAACTTCGATAAAAACACTTGACATATCTGTGTATAATTAATGGGTTTGACTGATTTGAATTGAATGACTTCTCATTGATATTTTCTGAAATGTTCATACAAACCAATGTTATAATGCTGCCACGTCTCCTAATTCTCATAACTGCATTTTAAAGCTAGTAGATGCTTCACTAGAATTTCATTTAGAGAACCTCTTGATGTTCTGGCAATACAGAACATCAACAGATTAGGACACTAATCTATTTAATGTTCTATTTTATGCTGCTTTTTTAAGTTTTAAAAGAAATTTAAAAAAGCAATCCGTAGAGAAGTAGAGCTTGTGTCCTTACCAGGGCCTCTTGTCTGTCCAGCATCCTGCTCCAGTGCGTGTGGGATGCCGCGGATGTTGCTGGGGACGAGGAGCTGGCCTCACCGGTTCCTACAGGTCCGACGCGGTCGCCCATCTGCAGGACGCAACACACACACACACACACACACACACACACACACAAAATACTGAAGGGCATTGATCACCAAAGAAGAGTTAGGATTAGATACACCAATAGCACACACATTGCGTTAAATCAAATTATCAATAAGTTTATGAAATAATTAAACTCCAAAGATGATTAATCTGCCATTACAATTCCATGTTTTCCATTTTTTGGGTCCATAATGGCAGTAAGACTTATATTCTCACTGTGAAACAATTTTTCTTCTTTCAAACCAATGTTTATTAATCTCTACCTAATATGTTGCATATTAGCCAATTAAGAATTAATTGTGCTTTTAGAAGAAAAAAAAAATTACTAAATTCACAGTCACCTTTTGTAGTCCTTAGAATTGGATTTATGTTAATCTTTGGCGTAAATTTAAAGAGGACCAGTAAAATTACCAACAAATTGTAAAATATCCTACCAAACCAAATAAGGAGATTTATCCTTAGGTTTATATTCAGGGGTTTTTAGCCTTCTCTTCAACAGGATATCACACCTGTGTAAATCTGGGAAAACCGTTCCTCATGTTTTGTGGGAGACTGCTGAAGTCTTTATTGTCCTCCTCACTGAGAAGACTGCTCCCAACAATCCCCAGGCCACGCAGGGCTTCGTATGTGGTCAGGACTTTAACTGGAACAGGGATGGTGGAAACGCCGCCGTCGTTTCCGCTTTCCTCGCTGCCGCTGCTGCCGTCGCCGCCGCCTCCATCCCCTGTTACAGAGACACAGCACAAACTGGAGGTTAAACACACAGAGCAGGTTAGGCTTTTCACCACTGATTGAAAGCCATAGAAAAAAAAAAATGTTGCTCCACCTCACACACCAAATTGCAGCTTAATAAAATAACAATAAAAAAAAGAATTTTGTGCATTCCATGTATAATGTTTGATTCCTGACCTTGAGAACTCTGCCTCAAGTGACTCCCTTGACTTTGCAGACGTAATTTTTATAAATAAAAATAAATATTTTTATTTATTTTATTTTTTTGTCTTTGTAGCCCTTAGCCCCAATGTTGAAGAGAGGCACCAGAAATGGACAAGTGTGGTTAATTAATCCACTAATTTCAGTCTTTTTAACTGAAATAGATACATTTTTCACTGATATAATTTATTGAGATGTATGAATAAATAAAAATGGAGCAGTAACATTTTTAGAAAAACAAGAAGTACAAAAAAAACCAAAAAACAATAGGTTGACTAACTTGGTCAAACATGTAAAAATAAATTGCAACAAAGTTTCTTTCAAATGGTTCAGAAAGTGTAATTAGGAATTCTAAATATAATGTAATATAAATAATAAAGCACAACATCCGACAGAGCACAAATCGTAGAATTAGTCTAAATAGATTATTCTGGGTACACTTTCACTCAATTTAGATTTCTCAATTTTGGGACAAATTCAGATATTATCTAATTGATGCATCTCTAAGTGTGTGTTCTACCTGCAACAGGAGAGCTGATGACCTGTCCTTCAGCTGATCGTCTGTGTCCGATCCCAGGAAGCAGCGATGGACCGCCACGATCAGAGGAAGCCTCGTCGCCCGAACTGCCGCCTTCTAAACCCGGCCTGAAACTGGGACGGTTACTTTCTCCAACCTGTGCAAACATGTGGATCCCCACAGAAAAAAAAAAAAGTAACTGTTGAAATACTGTTGCTTCCGTTACAACATCACAATCCTGATTATTCTTTAAGGCTTTCTCTGGCATTCTCCAAAATAACTATTTCCTGACCAGTTGTCTGGACGTGCTGGGCAACAGCCGTGTCTTGGCGTTGTTCCTTCTGGCCGTCTCAAGCTCATCCTCGGTGTCCTCGTCACTGGCTGGACACGAGTCCATGCCGGTAGCAGCGAGTCGCACATCAGGCATCCGGAAATCCTCCTGGAGAAACATGGTTACAAAACTCTTCATCCAACTCTCCACTTTTAAACCAAGTTTTCCCACAGTAAAATTCAAGCACCTTTCAGGCACTTTACAGGTAAGTTTTCTAACTTTTCCTGGACCACCATTTACAAATAAAACAATATAAATTAACTAAAAAATAAGACATTTGCAATACACAGTTATATAAAAATTATTATTGTTATTAAGGTCTTGTGACAGTACTCTACAGCAGGGACAAGATAAACTAAACAATAACAGAATTTTGTGTTTCAAAAAGTTTCTCACATACCTGACTGATCTGGGAACAAAACACCAGTTTAACAAAAACATCCTCTAATATCTGCAATGTTTTTTAACAAATAAAATAAAAACCATATTCATTACATTGAAACAACACAAACAAATAGTTTTAAGGTAAATAACCTTCATGGACAAATGTGTTTAAATGCTTAAACACAATATACAGAGAAGGTTCTGATAATTGGCAAATAAAAATTATTTTGGTGAGTCCAACTAACCTAAAAGAAAAGTTAAATCTAGACAGTGAGAAAAGAAAAAGCTGTGTGTGTTTTTATGGGGTGTATGAAAATATCTGGTTTCAACTGTAAATAACATTTTCCAACTTCAGTCTTTTAATCAAGTGTTAGATTGCACTTTATTACAAAACTGTGCAGTTTGAATATCAAGCACTTTCCAAACCTTAATATATTGAAATTGAGGTTTTTCCAGGAATTTCAGGCAGCCATATAAACCCTAGTTATCAATATAACACTTCATATTGATCAAGTAAACGGTGATGAGGTTCACAAGAAAGAAAGGCAGTGATGAAAAAGAACCTAACCTGATTGAGGAACTGGTATCTTCGCTTATGTGCCTCTTCTGAACTGGCATCAGACGTGTAACCTGCAGCAAACCCCGCTCCCTGTGCATAAGCAAAAATAAACACCTTAAATTACGCATATTAAGGCATAACTTCGGTTTTTATTTAAACGCATTTGCTCAATGCAGACAAAGATTAAATCACAGATTTAAAAAATGGCAAACCAAATCTAAGTGATGTGAATAGAAATGGGAATCTTACAGTCACAGGAATCTCCTGCCCCTCCACTCTGCCTCTCTGTGTTGCTGGAGGAACCAGTTTGTTGAAATATGCCTCTAGTTCATCATCAGGCAGGTTGTTCAGGTCAAGGTCATCATCTGGTGGCCAAGCATATTGATATATATAGCTAGCATCTATGGCTCGGTCACAAACTACACCCAAGCTCTGGGATTCTTCTGCCACATCAAGACATCAATGATTAAAGAATAAAACTATTACAAATCTGAATTCCTATCAATTTTCCATTTCAGAATTCCATAATGTTCCAAGCAATTACAAGAATATTCTGAACACACATGTCTAAAACTGTTATCTCCCTGGGTTTTATTATTTTCATGTTTAACAATCTGTATGTTAAACATGCAGATTGAAGTTGGTATCTGATTGTGCAGTGTGACAATGAGCTGGCGTGCTGCTTTCAGTGGAAACTGAGCAAATTTAGATCAACTCTTCATAATGTAAGACCTGGAAAACCCTGACAGTGTTACTTTAATTTGTGTCATGAACAAAAGAAAAAAAAAAAGAAAGAAAGAAAACAAAATTACAGACCAGGTCTGCAGCAACAACAAAAACATCCCACAAAAGCAGAAATATTCTTTTTAACTCTGTAGAATTCAAAACATGTTCTAATAATGTGCTTTAAAAACATGCGGCTAAGCATTCGTGTGGTCTATACCTAGTGACATCATGATAAGGCGTTTCTGTCTGCTCTTTGAGCCGAGCCAATGCAAAGAAAAATGCTCATCACACTCGCAATTCCAACTCACCACAGAAACGTGTGTCTGAATGAGATAGTGTTATACCTGAATGTGGGGCTGTAACATAGACGTTAACCAATAGGAAAATTTGATTGTAGTAGCCACCATTCAGCCCAAAGAGGGCAGCACTGAGGTAGTTTTAGGCTAAATATTACAGAATTAAAGAAGTTTACGCAAAAACGTCACAATTTGCTTAACATAAAGATAGACCCCTAAAAGACCAATTTATATGATTTATCTGCTAATTAAAGTTGATTTGGGGTTTAGTTACGGTATTCTTCAAGTTTCTTATCCATACTAAGAAAATGATCAAATCAAACTTTCCTAAACCTGGAAGGAACCCCGTTAATGGAAAGAGTAACAGTACCTGTCACATCACTGTTCATGGTGTCCATAGACATGAGCTTTTCATGGACCAGGAAGCTGGAATTACTGTCACTGCAGGAGTCACTGTCCAGTACACCGGCCTGCAAGAGGTCCGCCTCAGATGTAACCGCTACAGCCTGAACTCATATGGATGAATTTAACATGATCAGTAAATAACAGTGAGTTTGAGTCAAAAGTAAAAACACAAAGATCAGTTTAGACCTTTACTGTTCCTCAGTAAAAGACAAAACCGAAGGACAAAATTAGTTAACAAGCAGTAAGAAAACAAAGACAAGACTTGAGGTGCTACAAGCTCCCTGACCAAAATCAGAGAGAAGAATAGAAACCAAATACAACAACAATCACATACAATGGATCTGTCATCAGAGACCGAAGTTGTAATTAAACAATCATGTACCTTTTTGTTGTTCTTCTGGCCCAGGTGGGCAATTGTCAAAGTACCAGCTGAAAGATCTATAAAATAAACATAACTCAATTTGTAAGGGAGAAAGATTTCCAGTTACAGCTGTCTTCATCCAACACCAAAACGTTTGTATTTGCATATATAGCACCGGTGAGTCATATATTATAATACTCAAGCAAATAAACATAGCTTTTCTGGTTATGTGTTGCTTGGTTAAAATCAACAAGTTTGCTTCTGTGTAGTCCCATAGAATTTTTTAAAAAATGCAATTGAAATAATATAGTTAACTCTCTTTGGCGGAGCGTGAAAACTAAATTGGTTCGAACAGAAGCTGCAAGTCAAATCCTGAAAGATTCCACTAATAAGAAGAGATGAAAATAGGAAGTTGCTCATTTCCAAATGAAGCTACCATGAATCAGAGGATTATCAGTCGATGGCATGTTGCGTCAGCAGCCACGTTACTGCGCATGTCGCCTTCAGAAGACAGGCTAGAATACATTATTCTAACTACAGAAACAATTTACAATAAGGCTAATAAAATAATTTACAACAACTCACTGCCAGTGCAGATCACCTCTCTTTGCCCGGTCAACTCCCGCACACAGCTTTGCAGCATCTGCGGTTGTCAGAGGTTTTATTTTAAGCACATTGTCTCTGTACTTAGCACTGCCTCCCGCTCAACCTGATGCGTTTTTCATTTCTGATGGCTTAGTTCATCACCTGCTTTGATCGATGCAGCTACATCCCCATTTTCCCTCAAGTTGTGCCCAAGCTAGGAAGGAAGGATTTTATTTGTCCTTCACACACTAAATATGAATTCTATTTATTTTTCTTTTAGAAATGAAAATTTACATTTTTGAAAAACCCTATTCCGGTGCCTTTGTTGCTCACCATGTATAGGTTTGTGTCTTATTTAGAGGGACTTGGCATATCTCATAGAGAGCTGATTATCTTACAGTGAATAAATAGCTTTAATATCGCGAGCAAGTAATATCCGATGTTTCGGTCATTTTCTCTTGTCGTTTATGGACTCACCTGCATTTAATGCTTATGAGAAATTGAGACGCATCTCATCCACTAATGTCAATTTAGTGGATGAGATTTGAGCACTCTGATAAACGGGTTTTGTAGTCCACTGACTGACAAAATGCTAGCTAATTTTAAAAACGGAAAGATTAATGATGGTAACCATGGTAACCAGAGAGCATTTAAAGACCTCTGGGCTCTTGCTGCAGATGCACGAGCATCCGCTGTGTTTACAAACAAATAATCCCTCTATAAGAAACCAGCAAAATAGCAGAAAAAAGTAAAAATAACAGAAGCAAGGCCCAAGGCATGAAAGGAAAGAGAGTCTGGGAGAAGAAGAGTCTCAGGAGGGCAGGAGGACTCACCGCTCCCGAGCTCTGTGGGCCGACCAGACACTGAACCTGTTTGGGTGGGAAGAAGGCCAAGCACAGAGCCTTGGTTTCTGGATGCACTCCCATCCAGACTGATCTTAATAAGCATGTC
This sequence comes from Alfaro cultratus, assembly GCA_903066825.1. Lineage (NCBI taxonomy): Eukaryota > Metazoa > Chordata > Actinopteri > Cyprinodontiformes > Poeciliidae > Alfaro > Alfaro cultratus. The sequence continues at coordinate 117,548 of CAEFZX010024442.1, forward strand.
TGTCAGCTGGTGGGTGGCAATGAAGTCATCTGCATTCTCCCTGTGACACAAGCAAAGAGAAATATTCACAAATACAAACAACAACAAGATTATTTATCTGAGCAAAGCCATTTTCAGTGATCTAGGTTTGCCTTTCCTAGCTGTAAAAACAACCTAGCGACAAGACAACTCCTCCAGAAACACTAAAGTACTGCATACATGTGAAAAGACTAAATGAAGCTGCTATCCAAAACCTAGAGTGCAGTTATGACTTTAAAGAAAGAAAAAAAAACATGTCTAGTAGCAGTGAGCTTTGAAATATTGTGCATTAAAACTTTACACAAGATCCTAATAAATAAATTACAAAAGAGCATAAACAAAAACATGGTTGTTAAAACAAACTTAAAATCTTAATCACCATAAGTTTGGGTATTTATTGTGATTTTGATAAAAGTAATTATAAATAAAATCTCCTCTTTTTTGCCTAAAAATTATTTACTCCGTGCAGTCGGAGCATCAAAACAAATACCCAAATGAGGAACTTTACAACAATTACAGTCAGTAGGGCAAATATGCTGTTAAAAGATCAATAAGAACTTGACTCAAGCATATTATGAAATATTAGTTATTGATGCTCTCATGGGACCAAAATTAAAAAAATGTTTAAAGAGAAAAAATAGGAGCTTAACTGCTATTCTTAAAAAATTGACCAACTGTTACTGTGATTTTACAATAACAAAAACATAACTCCTTAATATGGACACACCATAAAGGGGGTGTGTTTGGGTAATTAGGAGAATTTGAAAAGATATCAGAACAAAAGCCTGTTTTTTACTCACGAATCATCTTTGAAGCCAAGGGAAAACTTGGGATGTCCTGCAACAGATGACTGTGACTTGCCTAGTTGTGCTCTGCCCTCCAGATATGAAGCTTCCTCGTGATCTCCTCTGCAAAATGATCACATTGCAATGATTTCACAAAGAATTAATAAAATGTAAAGGAAAGGGGTTGGGACGAATGAATTAAAAACATAAAAATTTGAGCCCTGGTACACATGCTGACCAGACATTTCCAGTGTCACAGAGAATATCGATCAATTTTATACATTTGGAGGAAATAAATTATGTAGGAGGTCCCATCCTTTCCCACCTGCTGTCCGAGCTGGGTCTAATTTTAGCTACCGTGGAGGCAGCCACAGGCAGCCCAGGACCTGAACCCAGACTAACATTCTCCAGCGTGGCGCGGTCGCTGTCCAGAGACCTGCCGAGGAAGCTGGGGAAGGCTTCATCCTCCAGCTTGTAAAAACTCTCCGCCATATTTCCTAAAAGTAAATAATAAACAAAACTGGTGTTATTTCAAGCGAGCTGCGATTTTTTTTAATTCAGAAGGACATAAAGAAATACAGGTTAATTTGGTTTAACCATGAAAACAAGTTAAAGTGAGATTTAAGAGGTTTAATGAGGGATTTAAGAGGTTTAATGAGGTCGGTTTTACTCGTATGGGGTTAGTGTTTGACATAAACGGTCAAATTTACCCTCGAATAATGAGAGTACAGTTTGCTTAGCTAGTTGCTAAAAACAAGAGTTGTCACCCTCCACAGCACAACAACTGAAGTTGCTTATTTTGTTTAATAAAGTTTTGAAACTTGCAGGCAGGAATGATAAACCACCCAGGTTCTGCTCAATGCTAACGTAGTTCTTTATGAATTTCACTAAAAACAAAGAGTTCATAGCCTAAACGTTACTTTGTCTTAAAACTCACATTCACTCACCAGGAGCGGGCCGAGATTGAATATTCTTCTCCAGCTCGAGCGTTGTCTTTTAAACTTGTTCAAACACGCTGAAAAGTGAAGTTAGGTTCCTGTTGTTCGCTCCCGAACACACATGTTGCTCGTTATTTATTAAAATACAGCGTTTCAAACAGACTACTCCGTACGGTAAGACCAAGCAGCGCCCAGGCACTACAGGAAGCGCGCGTGAGCGTCATATTAGAAGGGTGGGACCTAAATATTTTAAATGATTTGATTGGCCGAAACAACGACGAGGGCGGAAATAGCAAAACGTGATAGGTCGGAACAGGTGCCGCACTTTATTGAGCAGTTTGGAAAATATACTACTTGTGTATTCTTATTATTGCGTTGACCATGAAATGATTTCTTAAATTCACGACTTATGTACATGATTAAAAGACAAACAAACTGTACTTTAGACATAAGTGATTATTTACTAAATTTGAAACAAAACTATGTGTGAATACTAATTATTATTAATAGTAATTATTGTTAATAATATCATGCGATATTAATTATATTATTAATACTATTAGAATATAATGTTCATATTATTTGTGTACTTTACTTGAGAGTATAACGAAAAACGCAGCAACAGAGTTAGCAGCTTGATACAATGAAAACAAATCTTTCATGTATTTTGGTGTTAAGCCATCCAGTGGTTTGTAAACTAAAGTATTTTAAAGTCTATTCTCTGAGCTACAAGGAGCTTTTGTAAGAACTTTAGAACGGGGGTGATGTGCTTTATTTACTTATTTTTAGTGAAAATGCAAGCAGTAGTGTTTTGGAAATGCTGCAGTTGTCCTTTTAGTCAAACATATGAGGACACATTGATTACAGCTCTGTAATCAATTTGACTAACGATAAATGCCTGGATATATTTTTCAAGCTCTTGTTCATGTGTCCCATCTGCGTAGCTATGGTAACTAATCTTATTACTTTTTATAACTTGAGCCAGTGAGAGGCAGGGAGAATGTAAATATTAAATACAGGTGCCCCAAGACTGAACATTGGGGTACCTCTGATGTGATTTTTGTCAGCTCCAATAAAAAGTTACCTATTAATACTAAATCCTTGTTCTTTAGGGAAAACTCAGACAAGTCAAGTACTGTACCAGTAAGTTCAACACTGAATTAATGTGGGAACATGTCTGACCAGTTTAGTGTAGTCATGACCTAGTATGTAAATATGATAGTTGAGGGAAAGAGTGGAAGAAATATACCAGAAGTAGTTTTAATAGTAAGACCAAAAACTTTTTAAACTATTGAGTAATAATCTGCTAATACTGAACTAAAAGTTATGCATTACCAACCAGTTAATCTCAATTAGTTTATATTTTCTTTTCCTATATTAATTTTGCTTTGACCGATCAGTCCAGTCACCTCAGGTCCAGATCTGAGGTGACACCCATTCCTGTTGGGAACCCAGTGGGGAAACCCATCCCTCACTGCTAGTCAACGTTTCTAGCTGGGTGATTTCTTTTAGTTGACTAAGTTGGTAAAGAACTGACCCCACAGCTAAATGAGAAGCCTATCATGTGCTCTGATACATGTGATCTGTCAAGCAGCTGCAGGAACGCCTGGACTGGCAGACAGCTGCCTAGAGAGAGCAAACCTTCCAGTTATTTCAGTGCATTGCATTTTGAGAAACCAAAATAAATAAGTCGACTAGATAATAAAGAATCAAATCATAAAAGAAACATCAATGTGTTTGCTCGTTTCAAATTGTAACTAAACTTTCCAAATTACTCTGTTGTGCTAGTTGTGAATGAGACACTTTGTTTCCTCACATGATACAGTATAGCTCCCATTTGTCTTGGCAAAAAGTCTCAAATTCTTATTTTTAGCTTCAAGTGACAAAACTGATGAGGATGAGGTCAGAAGACTAACATGGCCACTCAGGAACCTTTACCGTTTAATGTTGTTGCCAACACCTGGTCGACTTGGCCTTGTGTTTCAGAACATGTTGCAGCGCCATGCTGGTAACTTAACCATGCAGCCCATTTTAATTCAGGTTCCAAGCTAAAGTGAATTTTGAAACAGCTACACCAGCTTTTGCAGGTCACAGATAAAAAATTTTCTTTTATATTTTTTTGAGGGGGTGGGGGGAAAAGCTTCTTTCAGCTTTTAAGAGTAGTTTGAGAAGACAGTACTTTTTACTTTTACTTGAGTAATACTATGAACTGTAGCATAATAATAATGAAGTATAGCCGCTCGTACTTGAGTAAATTGAGTCAAGTACTCTTCCCACTGTGAGTAACTTTACCTTATGAACATATTGCAACCAAAATGAACCAGACAAGCAAAAACACCTAGAGTTCATGTTAAAGTCAGACCTCGTTTCTACATAAGCCTGATGCACTCATGAGTGCAACTTTACCTGCATGACAATGAATCATAAGCTATTTCCTGTTTCACATGGAAGTCACTTACTCACTTACTGGTTTTGTTGGAATGAATGGGAAGTAGTTAAAAATGACTTAAATTTACTTCCGCAGGATCTAAAAAAAAAAATAACACCCAATTTGTGAGCTGTATTCAGAAGTCCTTCAATTCATGACGAGAACAAAACATTGCAAACTTTAAAAAAAATCTTTATTGCAAGTGAATGACAAGGTATTTTCAGCATTACATTTTCTAATAAAAGTACACAAAATAGAGGAGGGGGCCTTCCAAGTCAAGTCATTGCTCTTCAGTTTCTGGCAGGGATAAGAGCGCCCTAGAGGAGCACCTGTGAACAAGAGCCAGCTGCTGAGGCGGAACAACAGGCTCAGCATCACAGTGCTCTATGAGGGACGACGGAGGCAGCAGGTGGCCATGCCTGGTCCCCCCCCTGGGAGGATCCAGAGGGGGGAAGAAATACCTGAAGCAATGAGGAGAGTGATGGAAAAGGAAGGAGACAAACAAACAGAAGAAAAAAAACAAAACAACAACAAATAGAATATAAGAGGAGAAGGATGCAGAGGAGGCTGCAGAGATTAAATTGGAGAAATGGCAAAATTTGCTTTATTCTTTCAATGAATGAAACTCGGCCGCATGTCACAAAAACAGTGTGGATTACATGCGTGCAGTTTTCAAGCCAGAAGAACGCTGCGAGGCAGTGTTGAATTTCAGGCAAATGGCTGGTCATGTTCGAGTGTTATTAGTAATACGCAGGACTCTGGTTTATCTTTGGAGAGGTCAGCTGTCGCAGGGGAGGAGCAAAGGGGGCTCGTTTGGCAATCCTGCATGCAACAACCAATATGAGAGCTAATTAACGTCAACAAACCAACAAACCACGTTTTTTTCCCAACGTCAACACACGACAACTGGAATGCTAAGACTAGAGATGCACCATATATCGGCAATAATATCGGTTTCAGGCGATATCAGTATTTTTTTTCTTTTACATTGCAATCATGCCAATATGTAAATCTGGGCTAATAACAGTTGTTTAATTCCATCTTGCTGTTTGTTTATGTGCTATTTGAAGAGGAAGTAGAAAGACCAGGCTAGTAAAGGAAATGTTAAAGTTTTAGTTGGTTTTTTTTTTCGCATTTATTTATTGGGTTTTACATTTATGTCTTGATTTTTCAGACATTTGTATGAACTGAATCTGATTTCCTCCTTGTAGGCACCACTGTAGTGATGCAGCATAAGATAGTGGGGGGTTTAACTGAAGAAAAAAATATATCATGAATATCAGATATCAATCATGACAGCAATATTAGTATCAGATATCAATATCAGCCCAAATGTTCACATCGGTGCATCCCTAGCTGGGACACTTTGTGTACAGAAATCTGAAAATATACAAAAATAAACGTGTAAGAGGAAGTCACACAGTGAGCCGATTCTGTTACTTGTGTTAGATGTGAATCAAGAGTTAAGTCTATAATAATAATTATTGTAATTCGAGACAGGAATTAGATTGAAAATAAATACAGCCACATATTGTCCACTCTGTCAGAACCAGTTAGCCCTGAATCCCTTTGTTTTCTTCCACCCTTGCCAAGCTAGTATATTATGCACTTTTTATTGTGGAACTGTAAGGAAATTATTCTTGAAGTAATGAAATATTTTAATCTTACAAATTTACTAGGGCTGAGACTTTAATGCGTTAATTTCTATAATTAATTACATAGATTTTAATGCGCCCTCAATAGCTTTACTTTATTTGATTAGATTTTTTTTACATTTGAATGTTCAAGGGTGTTGCAGACCCTGAAATTAACTGAATTAAAAAATGTATATAAAGCGGTTGCATACATCCCCCATGTGAGCTTTACTGCTTAGGAATTGAATTTGTATAAATGAAAATGAGATTCTCTGTTATTCTAAAAATGGCTGTATTCATCCTCACGTTCACATTCACAGCTGGTTAAAAGCGTTCATTAAAGCGTCCCCCTCCAGAGGAAGACAGCATGGCCAGACTGGCACCAGGATACATTCATTTGAACAGACAAATAAGGAGAACTTGGAATGATTGAGTTGGAAACTGTCTCTGGGGTGCGGACACGCTCTTGATGGAAACATTAAGTTCACACAGTTCACATTTCGCCGATTTCCTTCAAGTAACTTTAGCAACTCAAATAATAACCACAAATTACATTTGTGAAAACAAGTTTATTTGACTTATTTTTTACTAATAGATAAACCGTCAGTCCTTATTGGAAAAGTAAAGGGGAAACATAAACGCCGCTCATAACATGCATTAGTATAAATCAAGGAGAAGCCAACGTACACACACACATACACACACACACACACCAGCACTAGAGGCCTGATTCAGACCAGTGTGAGTCCAGGTTTGTTGTCAGTGGTCAGCTGCACTCCAATCAGTGTGAGGCACGGTAAGGTTAGCAGTTCTATCGGCTGGTCTCGGGCTGGGTGAGTGGCGGCAGGCGGCACCACAACACCTACCTTCCAGCCGACATCCCGTTCAGGATGCTCTGGGAGTTCTGAACGGAGGAGCCCACCACCGTGCTCATGGCTGTGGGCTGACCGGACAAGCCCGTCAGGGGGCTGCCGTCTCCCTTCAGGATGCCCGTACACTTCCAGTTCTCCATGTAGTTCGCTGCAGGGGGAAACACCGAAACATCAGCTGGAAAGTGTTGCTTCAATACACCAAGACCTCCAAAAAAGAAGATAGACAGGCCTCTGCTGCCCCCTACTGGCTATATTAAAAGATACATTAGCAAGTTCTAAAACAGCATGCAGTGTGAAAGTATTTGTCCTGATGAAGTTTATAAATCACAATACATTAAAGATCTGCTGGTGTCGTATCAACCTTCCAGAATATTGATTTATTATTGTCTCCATAAATTTCAATTAATATTAAATTAAAAAAACAAACTGACAGTATAATCAGAAAATGTTGTTGTTGTTTTTTTTACCATTTTCTCCACTGTTTGCTCCAGAGCACCAATAAATATCAGTACATTTGAAACTATGACTAAATGCAGTTACCATAACACTAAACCAAATTTCAAAAGAATTTTTTTGTCGATTTGTACCAATCTGGTGGTTGACTAAGCTAAATAACAGATTAAAAATAACAAATACCTCTGCTGCTGTCTATTTATTCAATAATTTAGCAGAAAAAAAAGGTGCTTGAATTGAAAATGTTGCTTATTTTGTCAATATATTTGAATTGAAAAGTGATTAATTGTGATATGTGTAATCTAGTTCATGTAGTTAAAGTGATATTGCTATAGTTTTCCCTTACGAATCACTGACAGACCATAATTAAAAGGTGAGAATAAAGGCCATGTGGCGACAAACAGTAAAATACAGTCACAAAATGCTGTATGGAGTCCAAACTAATTCACAGAGCAGAAGATAAACAACACACGTTCTCATAGAAGTTTAAGTTCACTTAAACAACTGAAATTAAAATCTGTTTTCAAATTGTCCTATAGTTTATTTTCCCTCATTACTGATGTCACCTGAATGGCTTTTATTGTATTTGGTATATAAACAGTTCTAGAATCTGGAGCCTGTAACATACAAAAAAGCAACAAAGTTGAATGAAGAAGAAGGAAAAAAAAAGTGATGGGTAAACAACAGTTTTGAACCAGTGTCCCACCTTTCCACAGACGTACGCAGCCATCGTCCCCAGACGAGGCCAGCAGGGTGCTGGTGATGTTCCAGCTCACGCGCCACACCTGGGAGTTATGGTTGTCGAACTGAGCCACGATCTGGACATCAAACTTAGTGGGTCCGGTAGCCGTGCTCTCCTTCCTGACAGAGAGGAATCCAGAACAACGCAGAGTTTGTTTCACCGGAACAAGTGGGTCCCAATAAAGATTCTGACTTGAGCACAAGCAATCGTGGAATAACCCTCTCTGCGACGTTACCTCAAAGGGATGAGCTTAAATATCCGGACGTCTTTGGTTGCAATGGCGAGCACATGGAAAGATCTGCCCAGGTTGGGGGCGAAGGCGATGTCGTGGACGGCGTCGGTGACTGTCATCAGCGTTTCTGCTTTACTGTACTTCCTTCGGAACAGGACAATACAACTCATGGCTGCTGCGGTTTTTACTCTGTACTGGAATCAACCAGAATGGGGTTCTTACCGCGTGTTTTCGTTGTATTCGTAGATCTGAACCTTTCCACCGTACGCCAAGTTGCTGTCATCGCTGCCCACGGCAAACATGGGGGGGTGGGCTCGAGAACTGCAGGGAGACAGTGTGCAACAAGAAGGACATTTTAAGAACACTAATATTTGACACACAGCTTTAGCCTGGAATAATAACTCAATTTACAGAGAAAACAGTTTGCGAGGAGAAGCTATCATTTAGGCTGCATTCACACCAGCCCTGATCATCCTTTTTAACTGAACTCCAGTTTGTTTGGTTAGGTGTGAATGTGGAATTAAACTCCTGATGGGGACCAAAAAGAAAATTCTGGTCTGCCTGCAAACACAGATCTGGGTTTGGTTGAAGTGAACTCTGGTGTGCTTCGAATGCACATGTCAACGTCACGTTGAAAGGGAGACCGCTTCAAAAGCAGGAAACCTATCGTAGTGTCGGCCATTCTGGGCAAATACAGGCAAAACAAATCTGTGAGTCTGGAGGGAGAAATGTCTCGTGGTCTTTTCCCAAAAGACAAAAGAGAAATCCTACAACAGCTAAAATCTGCTAAAATCCACTGATAAGACTAGGAAAGTTTTTAATGCTTTCTAAATCATTATTTACCTGGAAACTTAAAAATAAGTTAGTCTGTTTCATTATTATTATTATTTTTTTACTGATTTTACTCTTCAATACTTCTGTCTGGCTTAATTGGAGCATGTTTTATTTAGTGACTGAGCACCAACACGGTGTTCAGGGTAAACAACAGGATGTGCAAACTGCTGACGTCGGCTTGGAAGATATTGAAACCTGATGAAAATGGCAACAATAAGAAAAATATATGTGAAAAAAAATAAATAAATCCAACTATACACCGCTTTCATCAACATGACAATTATTAGGGAGAACACAAATGAACACTTAATAACATTTCTAATGCTTCCATGTCGCAGTACAAGGAAGGTGCTGCTACATTCTTTACCTAAGTGGCTCCAACAACTGATCAGGAGGTTTTTATTAATACTGCATTAAAATAGAAAGATCACACGTTCGGAATGCGTAAAACACGTTCTTTGAGTTGTTAAAAAAAAAATCATGTAAAGCTAAGGAACATACGTACTGATGCATAAACAGGGATGATCTTTTAATCCCTTCATCGTCTGTTGAACTCCCAACAGCTTCTGTTATCAAAGAACCTGCAGCACACTGTTTTCCTCTATGGTCAAAGTTCACTACTTTTAATTACGGCGTTTCTAAAAGTGAGTTTGGATGTTTTTTAGTCTGGAGATTCGAATAAAGATTTGAATCAGACATTAAAGGATAGCAGACGTGGGTCCCAGCCAGACCTGGCCGTATTCACTGCTGCATAGTGAATATGGCCGCAGTACCTCGAGGGATTCCATGATAAGCAGCTGCAGCTGAGCTTGCAGGAGATCTCGTGCTGCAAAGACCACTGGCTCAGGTTCATCACGTCCGGAGCCTCGTAGATCCTCACCACGCCGTCTGCAGAGCAGGTGGCCAGCATCAGACCCATGTGTTTAGGCGCAAACTTCACGTCCGTCACCGACGTTCTGCTGTCCACCAGCGTGGTCCTCTTGATCTGGACAGAGGCGATGTGGACAGCCTGGGTTAAAACTCAACACGACAGGAATCAAGTCGGGGCTGGTTTTTAAACAGCTAGTGGCTGCGCTGACCCAGTGGCTCAGGCCCCGCTGCTTGTCGTTGGACTCCCCGACGATCTCCTCCCAGACGGCGGCTGTTCGGTCAAACGAGCAGGAGGCCAGGACTTGGCCAAACTCCGGGTGAGCCCAGGTCACTCTCCACACCGATCCACTGTGGGTCTGCACCCCACAAAGGGATACGTTTGTCAGACTCGCGCCAATTTCACAGTATTTAGACAGGAGGACATGAATTTGAGCTCAAAACACACATGGGATATGGAGCAATGAGGTAAACATGTAAGAGTGTTTATAGGGCTGCCAGGACAAATCAATAACATGATTAGCGATGCACTGATGTTAACATCCGGGCTAAAACCGATATATATCGTAAGATGTATACCGGCTCACTGGTATATAACAGGGATTTATATGGCAGGAAGTTTTACAATGACAGAAAGTAAGGGTGCTCACCTTCCAGCTGGCTGTGCACTGCCACTCTCCATTCTCACTTTTATCCCACACCTGAGAGGCAGAAATTCACTCAAAACCCTTAGTGCGGTAACATTATCAGTGTACATTTACACCTTTTGTTTAGATCATTTTAAACTATCTAAACGAAATTCTTTCTATCTAGTTGACTCAGTCGGACTAGCTATATGTAAAAGGAGCTTATTTCGCCCTATTTGTAATGTAAAGCCCCCTTGTTGTAAAGGAGGCTTACATTGAGAAAGAGTCAGTAATGTTTACAGAGCTAACAGCGTCTAACGAGGGGAATGCTAACATGCTAGCTTCAGCATTAGCGCCGAGTCTAGCTCACCTTGACGCTTTGGTCGCTGGAACAAGTCGCCATTCTGCGGCCGTGAAAATCGTACGAGACATCGTGGATGAGATCTTTATGGTCAGCGGCGATGCTGCGAGCGACGAACATGATTCCAGCTCCTCTAGTCGCAGGGCTTAGCTGGTAGGCCTGTCATGTGTCTCCTGCTCCGGTTGCTGGAGTTTGCCGCCCGCAAATGTGTTGTTGAACTGTGTTTGACCACAAGGGGGCGCCTTCTGACAAACATAAAAAAGCAGTTTTTGAACAATGTTTTTTTTGTTTGTTTGTTTTTTTGATTTAGGTACTCCACACATCAGGATAAATGTGTCATATTGCATGTAAAAGGTAAATGTAAACAAAAATAGATGATCAAAATCTGAAAATGTTTTTTACAGTCTTAAGGAACGCACAGAGTTACGACGAGTGCTAGTTATCAGGTAAAATAGTAGCAGCAAGAACACAAAGCGTAATTTAGAAGGTTGCCATGTTTGTTCGAATGTGCCACAAATGTGTCAATTTCGAAATTTAAATCAATATTCAAAAAACATAAACAATTTCAAATAGTGGCCATTAAGATTCAAGAGATAATCATACATTTTTTATTATTATTATTATTATTATTATTATTATTATTATTATTATTATTATTATTATTATTTCTTTTTTGCCTGGTTCATTCTGCACTCTTATTTCTGAACGTGCCAATTATTACTTTTTACAACAATGTATGATTAATTAAGTTTAGATTAAGTTTTTAATTAATGCTCAGTTCTATATACTAAAAATATCTCACAGTAAAACAGTGATTGGCAACGTTTTTATCTGAACAAAAATGCCTATAAGGGTTTCTGTATAATTGCTTTCCTGACAGTAAGAGCACCTCATATTGAGAAAAAATGTTCAGCATATAAGGTAAACTGGTCAAACCGGACTGATTTGTGAAATTGGTACCTTAAAAAAATATTTCCACTGTCGTTGATACTGATTCCATTCTGGTCAGGCAATTCTAAGAAATATGAAAAATGGGGACAATAATCTAAAAAATAACTTTGAGGATCTTTCTGCTTTCATAATAATGGAGTCATAATTTTAATGCAAACTATGAGCACTGAATAAAAAAATAACATGGAGTATCCCCGCAAGGGAAAGGTTAAATTTTGGTTGGATTAAAATTCATATAATCTAATTTTATGTTCTGTATGCAGCTACTATAAGGGAGTTTTATGAGTCCTTAATTTCTGTTTCATGAGTCAAATTGCCCGAAAAACGTTCCAAAATAAATATTTAGAATATTTACAGAAATTAATATGCAGTTGAATTAAGTCACAACCGACAAGAAAATGGAGCATTTCAGTTTTTCCATTCATAATGAATCTAAGATTAATGATAAGCAAGAAAAATAAACGGTGCTTTAAGTTGGATAATAACGTGTAGGGAAGAGACGGGAGTATCAATTAGCGAATCTTGGGTGATCATTAGATGTCAATGCAGAAACATTAAAGGAAACATCTTCCAGGCGGGCACGAAATGACGCAAGTCGACACATAACTGCCAGAGCTACAAAAGTACGAAACGGGCAAAAATGACCAGCTCCCGTTACGCAACCTGGCAACCCGCGAGAGTCAGAGTGAAGGAGAGGCAGATTGACTCCCCGCAGGGATTCATCAGGTTACACACAGCGCTCTTCAGATGGCTAAAGGAGAGGAGTAAGTTGGAGAACGGTGGCGAAAACACCCCGAAGTCACCCGGCCGGCTTCTCACTTCACCAACCGCGACACAATGGAGCAAGAATTTGAGGATATTGATTCGTCCGGGAAATGGCAGAACCTTTACAATGTAAGTCGGGACACCGAGGGCCTCTCGTGTTTCTATGACGATCGGTTGCTAACCAACTTAGCTAGTTCACTTCTCAGACTCATCTCCTGGTGTTTCACTACTTTCCCCCGCTCGTTCTGTGGCGTGTATTTTTTGTGTGTGTGTGTTAAACTAACCAGCTTCGTCTCGCTGCGTAGCGCAGGCAAGTCGGGCGCCGCAGGAAGCCAGCCAACACTTAATTGTGAGAAAGTAGCGAGCTGCGCTAGCAGGGGGGGATGGGGGGGGGGGTGACTTCCGTAGCCGGGAAACGTGCATCGGTGGAGCTCTCTGCTCGGGTGACGCTTGCGGACGTCAGCCGCAGTTTCTCAGAACTCACCAAAGACTTCCAGAGAAAGACGCATGTGTTTTTATCACCACCAGTGTTGGCCAATCTGGCATGTTCAGGTTAAGTTTCTAATACTTTAGTTCCTGTTTAACGTAGAAACTGACTGCGCGGTTTATTTTTTATTTTTTACTGAGGCAGTGGGAAATGTTTTCTGTTTGACTTCAGCTGTTTAAAGGAGACGCAAATAAATGAACAATTTTCTCTACAGAATCAGAAAATGTATAGACGAAAAAAAAAAATCTTGTTTCTTTTTTTCTCTTATTAAACGAGTTCTATATAAAAAAAAAGTAACTCAAAAGTACTTTATTAATTCCAAAGGGAATACAAATACAATAAATTATGTTAACCCTTTTAGAAATCATAATACTGCATCAAATTAATCCAAATCTGGGTTGTTGATTTGATCATCTATGGCATGTATTCCGTTCAATTAAATAAAAGAAGAAGAAAAATTGATCCTGAAAGGAAATGTAAATTTCCCATAATGTCATCCAGATACCCTCAAAAGAGTAACTGTGGACAGTAAATCCAATAGCAGTCAGTATTGCAGAGGACTTGAGGAGTCCTCTGACTGTAGAGTTTTGCCACAACATGCTAACAGCTCAATTTCCAGGTGGCAGAGACAATATTCCACCGTAAAATGTCCTGGATGGCACCAGCAGTTGTTGGCTCGCTCTGCTCTTTTCAACTCTTCTGGGAGTAGTTCAGTTATTATTTTGTCTCTTGAATTGCCAATCGGCCGCTCCCATTTATATGAACAATACCTTGTTGCCACAGTAACACAACAGTTTGAAAGTAAAAGAGTAAGTTCAAAAATCCCTCAAACTGCACAGCGTCTAAAAGGAGTCCAAAAAAACCCCCACTCGCTTGAACCCAAACAGGTGTGAAGCTGTCAGAAACTAAACATATAATTTCCTTTAGCAGTGTGGAGTACTATAATCACACAATAAAAATATTACATTATTTTAACTAGCTGTATATTGGTGTACAAAATTCAAGATTGCAACTATGTTTCAGTAGAAGCACAAAATAATGCAAATCAAATTTCCACTACTGGTATCAGACAGTACATTGTTTTATTCAATTTTAAAGCAAACCTTCATATTTGCTACCGTTAGTTTCTTCTTCTCAAATAAATATTGTAGTCAATGTGACTTAAACAGGACTGAGAACTCTGGAAGCTGAGGATGTAAATGTATGGAGGTTTGTGTGTAGGAACCCAGCTAGTAGAAAATCTTTTCACTAACTAACTAATCAAGCAAAGTGGAACACGTTAAGTGGATCAAGAAGAGCAGAATGACTGTAAGAAAGACCTTCCATCACTTTGTGTGGTCTTTATATAAATGTTGTGCTTGCAACCCAAAAGCTAACCTTTAACCTTTCTTCTCGTTTGCACCAGGACATCCGCAACCAGGCCATCGAATATCCGTACAAAGTAGCTAAGCTTCCAATGAACAGGAATTTGAATCGCTACAGAGACGTCAGCCCATGTGAGTCTTTGCACAACGAGAGATTTGTTTGTTTGTTTTTTTTCCCAATATGGTGGCTGAGAATTTGCATTGTTGTAATTGCTTCGCTCTGTGTCGTTTTTTGTTTTTTTTTCCTCGTCAGATGATCACAGTCGGGTAAAGCTTGAAAACGCGGACAATGACTACATTAACGCAAGTTTAGTCGCTGTGAAAGAAGCCGAGAGAGCTTACATTCTAACTCAGGTATGGAAGCCATTGAGAGAATGAATGCTACTGTATTTCACACTGTTCTACTCACACTTTCATTAACTTTTTTTTTTTTTACTTTGACAGGGCCCTTTGAGGAATACGTGTGGCCATTTCTGGTTGATGGTCTGGGAGCAATGTTCTAAAGCTGTTATAATGCTCAACAGAGTGATAGAGAAAGGATCTGTGAGTAACACCTCATACACATGATGACCACAAGTTTTTAGATACAAGGACTGTGTTTGGAAATGTCTATCTTTATTACCGTACTTAATACATACCAGATTTACAGCCTTAAATTATTTATACCTCTGGCTGCTTGAGATTTAATTTATAGAGATGAGGATTTATTTAATTTTAATACAACGGTGTCAAAGAAGGATGGAGTTTGAAACAATTAAGTTATCATTTTAACTGCATTTTATTTAAATATGGACGGAAATTGTTTATACCCTTCTCAGTATTTTCTTTCCACTAATTTTCTATCATGTTTGGGATGTTTCGACAAGTCAGGTCACTTCTATGCGTCATTACCTCCAGTCAGAATGACGATGTTGGTCAAATGAAATGATAACTTTACATTTAATCTGCTACAGATATGAGTAATTTTGGGCTTAGCCACATATGTAGCATTCACTTCTGTTTAACTGAGGAAAGGAAAAACTTTGTAAGCTGCACATGTGGGAGAGAGAAGGATTTCTATGTTTTCTATATGGAACTGTGCTCCTGCTTTTGGTTCTGAGGTTTTATGTTTCAGGACATAAAATGTAGAAAAATATCTGACCTATTGTTAGAATTTTAAATATTAAAAAGTATTAACCCAAAAGAACAACAACAATGCGTGAAATACCACAGTACAATTGTATGTTGTTGTTTATTCTACAGTAACCAAATCAAACTGCATAAAAAACATGATTATGTTTCAGTAGTTTCTACAATCTGAATTCTAGAAAAGTCAGGATGTTCTTTAGAATTGAATAAAATGAAGACTTTTAAATCACAAGACAACATTTTATTAACAGAACACGGGGAGCACAGCAAATGTTGTCTGGAAAAGCAGAGATGTGTGAAAGGATTCACCTGGCTGAAACTAATTCAGTTAACTTGCATCAGATCTGCAACTTGATTATCTATAAAAGAGATGTCTTAGATGTGTGAAGTTTCAGATGTAAAGATGGGCAGATGCTGTCTCATTTTTGACAGAATCCATAAAAGATTGTGGACCATTTTTCGAACAACATTCCTCTAAATCAAAGTGCAAAGGCTTTGCAAATCTCATCATCTAAAGTGTGTAAGATTATCAGAAGATTCAGAGAAACTAGAGAAACCTGTTTGTAAGGGACAAGGCTGAAGACCTTCATTGGACACCCATAAACTTTGGGCTCTCAGACAAAACTGCGTCACTCATCGGCATGATTTTGTCATTGACATTTCTAAATGGACCCGGGAATACTTCTGGAAACCACCGTCAGTAAACATAATCCACCGTGCAATCTGCAGATTCCACCTAATCGTCTGTCATGAAATATGCGAACAGGGTCTAGATCTACCATAGCGTCCTGTGGGCCACGATGAATTTGAAATGGACTGTTTCACAGTGAGACAGTGCTCCATGCTCAGACTAATCCAGATTTGACATTCTTGTTGGCGACTATGGATGCCGTGAGCAGCTTGCATGTTTTGGAAGGAACTATGAACCCTGAAAGGTATCTAGAGGTTTTAGAGCAACCTCGTCCAGAAAACGTTTATTTCTGGGAAGACCTCGTGTATTTCAGCAAAACGATGCCAAACCACATACTGTAGCCATAACAACATTGGCTTCGTCGGAGAGGAGTACAGCTGCTGAATTGGGCCTGCAGTCCAGATCTTTCACCAAAGGAGGACATTTGGCTCATCATTAAATAAAAAATATGTCAAAGAAGACCATAAACTCTTAGCAGCTGGAAACCTGCATCAGTCAAAAATGGAACCAAATTCCAAGACTCCAGAAACTCATGACCTCAATGCCCAGACGTCAAACTGTTGAAAAGAAGAGAAGATGCTTCACCATGACAAACATTTCCCCATCCAAACTGTTCTGAAACATTTAGCAGAGTTTATTTTGGTTGAAGTTCAACAGCCATTATGCTAAGATCAGTATTCTGTTGTGAATAAAATATCAGCTCAAAAAACTCTGTAAAAGGAGAGGTTTATTTTTTCTTTTACGACCTATTGTCTTTTCTAGAATTCAGGTTGTTGATTTGCCTTCAGCAACAAGAATATGATATTATCATAATCTCTATGGTCTTATTACTCTTCCACTGTGCAGGAATTCTGGTTTATTCTTCTTCCTTTGGTGTTTTAGTTTATTATTCCTTTCAGGTATTTTTTTTAAAGCACAGCTCTCTTAGAGTCCACTAGAGCCTCTGAATCAGGTTGAGGTTTGGACATTGTCTAGGTCTCATCCACTTCCCGACCCTTTTGTCAGTTGTATCTCTCTGATCATGACCGACGTTCAGCCACACCTCAGCTGGGAGACAGACGGCCTCTGGTTTACCCTAGAGAAACGGAGGAGGTCATGGTTGGAGCTGCTGCATGCCCATGGTCCTGCAGCTGTAAAACACGCCTAAACCTTTGTGTGTTGTTCAAATTCAGTTTTCCAGACCTTTCCCCTCCCAACCTACGCAAACAAGCCATACTGGTTCTTAGCAGCTGCTCTGTCATGAACTTTAACATAGTGAAGTCTGAAGAGTGTTTTTTCTTTGAGCAATGGATGACTGACCTTCACAGGGAGGAACTTGGTAAAGGGTCCATTCCTGGAAAAATGGGCAACCATTTTTCTTTCTCTTCTTTTTTTTTTTTTTATTGTAAAGTGACTAACTTACAAAAACATTGGAAATAGCTTTTTTAGCTCTTCTGAAAATGAGGGATACAGCCACAACTGCTTCCTTCAGGTCATGGCTATGGGTTAGCTCCAGGGTAACACCCACTTAAAAGCAGAACAGAATGCTAGAGAAGAACAGAAAGCTAGAGATGAGTGCACATCCTGCGCATCAGGTAATCGCTGCATTTGATCTGCAGCTACTTACAATCTGAGTCTCTATCTACGAAACCAGGCTGCTCTTGGTTTCTTCACATAGTGTTTCTGCCTTACAGCTTAGTCCTTCTGAAACAATGCAATATGTCATATATTTTAAGACGTTAAACTCTTATGTTTTGTGTTCTTTCTTTTTTTTGTGTTTATTTTATCAGGACTGCACAGAGCTTGTACTTACAGTGTTTGTGCAGCTAAGTACTTTCTGACATGTATCCGGGCACATTATAAGCACAAACAGCTGTTAACTACAGAAAATGCGGACTAGAAATAATTGTTGTCTGCCATCATGTGGCGCCCCTTCTAGTGGGGCACCCACTTTTTGAGCCACTGCTGTTAGATACAGTGGGATTCTTGGAGTTTGGAGAATGACTAACTCACCTAAAGGTGCTAACTCAGTCTGCGAGTCTGTCTTGAATGCCGTTTAAGGTCACATGTACTCATCTGTCTATGAAACCGCTGCAAGCTGCTTCCTGTCCGATCCTGAGTGATGACCTCTCTGTCCCCACAGGAAAAGTGTGCTCAGTACTGGCCCACTTCAGAGGAGCTGCAGATGTCCTTCACTGACACGGGTTTTGTTGTTCGACTGTTGTCAGAAGAGGACCAATCCCATTATACAATCAGGGTTCTAGAACTAGAGAACACAAAGGTGAGCATGATATGAAACATTGGAAGCAATAATCTGACATTTGTGCTCCGCTTTGAGTTTTTTTTTTAGTTTTCTGGAGGACTCTGGTGTTTCAGTGAGCCTTTTCTCAATGGCAACCAATTTTTATTAATTTTTTCTCTCTCTGTCTGTGTGGAGCCGAGCTGAGTCTAGCCAACCATAGAATAGAATAGAAACAGCTTGAAATTCAGGTGCAACATCAGCCTCAGAATGAGTCGCTAAAATAGTTCCAAGCGTTCAAAAATATATGAATACAAGATTAACAACAATAATTAGAATATAAAAATATCGTCCTCGTGATGCAACGGACGTGCAATTCAGTAGGATTACTTTTTATGTTTGTTGCATTTTTTTTATTTGCATAATGAACATTAAAAAAAGACAAAATAGAAATTTTATTTTAATGAGTAAATGATTGTGCAAGTTCCAGTAGGTGTGTAAACACTTATTGACTAACAAGGTATAGACAGGTACAGGGAGCTGGAGCAGTCAAAATACTTCAGAAACCACAAAATATCTTTACCTACTTGCTGATAAGAAATATTTTTGTGAAGTTCCGTGTTTTGCTGTGGATTCCACGTAGTTTGTCAAATTCTGTCTGCATTTTTCACGTCACGTAAATCCTAGTCGGGCCCTACAAAAACAAGGTCAAAGTTCAAAAGAGGAAGATCTTGCCACCATGCATCGCGCTTAAATGGTTTAGTTTCAACCTGCGGCTCTGGGGGCCACAACTGGTTCTTTGGGTTTTCCACATGGGCTCTTAATAACTTTTGCAAAAATGATAAAGAACAATCTGATGTTTTTAAATGTAGTTATTGTGCAGGTTTCAGGAGGTTTTCAGTTTGTTTTTTTTTTCATGTTGGAATTGCATTGAATTCCCACAACAGAATGACCCTTAAAGTACAAGTAATATTATTTTCTTGTTGGTAACTATGAATACCAATAAGAAACAGTTAGAAACGGTCCACTTTCTTTGCTTTGTTTTCCACAGAAGAAAATGTACCCACGCTCTGTGAGCAAAAATGTTCTGTTTTTCTACTTTAAAATTTCCTATAGTTGATGTTTTCATTTAGCTTGATGGAGGGTAGAAATGACTGTTTGGAATGGATTGTAAAGGTTGAAGACCCCTGGGCTAATGTGTTGCTAACATTGTATTGCCCCTAAATTCCTCCGTTTTATCTTCGTACAGGGTGATTGTAAATCAGTCTATAAACAAGGACTCAGTCTTTGTTTTTGTCTTTATTTCCTGTTAAAATCAGAAATGCCGGAACTAGTATGTGCTGCACATGGTTCATGACTGATGTCATACGTTTCTTGCCAGACGGGGGAATCCAGAGAGATCTACCACTTTCACTACACCACGTGGCCTGATTTCGGGGTGCCAGAATCACCCGCCTCTTTCCTCAACTTCCTCTTCAAGGTCCGGGAGTCTGGCTCCCTAGGGCCCAAACATGGGCCCTCAGTGGTGCACTGCAGCGCTGGGATTGGACGCTCGGGGACATTTGCCTTGGTGGACACTTGTCTGGTCTTGGTGAGAGAGTGTTATTGCTTTGGGAAGTAGTTGCTTAACGCTGGTTATACTATGAGCAAAGGTTTAAACCGTTTAGTTTGCTATCTGAGTACGATGAGTCAGTCATCCTAAAATAATATTTGAGAGGGCTGGAAGCTAGAGAGAGAAGTTGTGGCATGTTGGTTCTGAACTTTATTCATGGTATATTTAGTTTGTTCATTCATGCAGAAAACAATGATATCAGTGATTACCTGGAAACTCCTTCCCACATTCAGGAATTCTTCTGTTTTCAGATTTATTCAGCACCATGAGCTTTGTGCCTTTTTGTCTGAAAAATAAACTTGTGTTGAATTGTTTTTAGTTCTTTTTTTCAATAGCTTAGTATCTTTAGCAACGGTTCAAGAAAGTTTTCTTCTGTTCTCTGTTAAAACTTGTAAGAAAATGACAGCAGAATAAATCTTCCCTCTTATTTTTTACAAGCAATGTATAAATCAGAGCCTATTTACCTACCAGCTTCAAGGTTATTAGCTGAAATATATTTGGTTTGTTAGACAGAAGCTACAGAAGGGAACTTTATCAAACTCCCCTAAAAACATGTCAAATTTAGAGACGTATAAAGAAATTTGCCGGTGAGCATGGGCGACCAAATTTTAACTGGTGAGAGACGAGTTGGAAACTCAGTAATTGGATCTTTCTCAATCCCTGAACATGCCATGCAAAGCACTGCCTGGTCACTGTAAAGATGACACTCTGCTTGTGGATTCTGCTACTGAGAAAAGACTCAAAGATGACTATTTGAATATCTGTGAGGTGTTTACAATACATAAATTTCCAGTAACATTTGGCAGGATAAAGAAATATATATTTTTTTTAAATCTTTTTAAGCATTTTATCTGGTTAGGATGGAAACACCATGATTTGGGAAATGTAGGCAGTGTTTTGGAAAATTCAAAATTACAGTAAGGGTTTACATTCTGTTACAAATACATCCCAAAACAGTCACTTTAGCTATGCTAACCTAGCTAATGATGCTAATCACAAGTACAAGCTGCTTAAACAACAACACAACAGTGCAGCTTAAAATATCTACTCCATAAGTATTTTATCTTGCATTACAATAGAAAAAGCTTGTTTTATGGTGACTGCTCTCTCTCACACACAGTGTGACGTCTCCTTTGCTCCCATAGTGTTTACCTAATGGTCACTAATGGCAGGAACTGTACAATTTTAAATCAGTAGATTGAAGCGTTACCAAAACCATTTAAGTAATTCCCAGACGTTCCTACTTATGACTCAAAATAAAAATGCAAGCGACTCTTGACCACGACTCTTGGATGAGCTTATCTATTTTACAGATCTACGCTTGTTCTGAAACACAATTTCTTTTAGCATAGAACAATCCTTTATTTGTCCCTCAGTAGTAAAAACAATAAACAGCACATTAACTAATAAATGGAAGCTCACACGAAAGACAAGCTGCTGTAATAAATTAAAAATAATTGCACCACTGACTCACAGGTACACACTGTGAGCCACCAAGGTGGTGACCTCATGAAACCCAGTGGTAACGTGCTCTTAAGCAGTCTGATGTGCCTCAGTGTGGAGTGAAAACATTGGCTTAACTGCATAACGCTTTACAAATGTATTCCATAAACAGATAAATCTGTTTTGTAGATGGACAGGAGTAAGAGCTCGTCATCTGTGGACATACAGAAGGTGCTACTGGACATGAGGGAACATCGCATGGGCCTGATCCAGACCCCTGACCAACTTCGCTTCTCCTACATGTCCATCATCGAGGGAGCCAAGCTCATTCTGACCTACAGCTCTGCAGAACAGGTTTGATCAGGGGCTGATGCTAATTTGGAGCTATTAGCTAGTTTGGTTAATCTGTGGTTGTGACCTCCAGTTTCACACAGAAACACATGAGAAATGTACTTGTTTTATAGTCACAAAAAATGTCCAGTGAGCATTATAGGATTTGCTATAAATTCCCTAGTATTACTGGGTTTTTTATTGTTTGTTTGTTTTTTGTTTTTTTTTTTCAATTTTGTTTAATGCTGAACTTAAACAGCATTAACAGGCACCTTGTCGGGCAGCTAAGGGAGTCTTTACAGTTTCTTTTGCATTGATAAAAATCTGTGTCAATGATAAAGGAGGGTTATAGCAATTTGTTAACAACTGTTAATTATTGCTTTGATATGTAAATGAGGCGCTGTGTTTGGCTTCTAGTTGATGTTACTTTGTAATTTGTTTGTTTTTAATTTTTGCTCTAATATGAGTAAAGGTTACCTTGGTAATAGCTTTTGTTTGATGTTAACAGGTTAGCCTTCCAACTGTTGTTTTTCAGTTGAAGCTACGTTTAGGTTAACATTAGCTTATAAATCCCCTTTGAATTTATATTGTTTATTTGAATCCCAAGCCGAATCTAGCAGAAAAGAGAGAACCATACAGTCCATATTAATGCGCAGCCTTAGAACAGACTGTTGAGACAGACTGTACTGTATTGGACAAACTGAACTGAAAGTGGACTGTGCTTCAGTGTTAAAGTCAAGGCAGTTGTACTCACTCTCTAATCAGTGTCTTTGTGGATGAGGTGATCCAGCTAATCCTCCCAAGGTAACATGCAGTCCTACCTCTCCGCAATATGATATAACAATATAACATGTAACATGGATATGTCCCCATCATCCATGGCATTTTTATAATCAATAATCTTCTTATTACTTCAGAAAATATGATGATGTTTTCAAAAAATGCTCCAAACAAAAGACAAACCAATAACTGAACATGTACATAGACTTGAACTATCATAAAATTTGAATGGGTTCCAAGTTTAGAAAGAAATGCCTGGTTTTCTGCCCGTTTCTTTCATGCTTCTATTTGCCCATGCGTATGTTTCTTGACCTCTGCTGCAGAACTCACAGATTGGCCTATCCAGAGAAGTCCTGGAGACGGATATACGACCTCCAATGCCTCCGCCCAGACCTCACCTCAATGCCAGCAGGCCCAACGGCCCCTGCTTGGATCCACAGCCCAGCACAGGAGACCACTTCTCATCGATGGATTCAGACTGCTGCAGTATGGCAGAGAACTCTGTGCAGTAAGTGATAGTTCAGCACATTTGGAATGAGTGTCCTCACACAGAAAAATGTCACTAGAGTTGCACCGATCAAGCATTTGTGGACAATTTTTGATAGAAAAATGTAGCGTTACGTTGTAAAAGCTTTTGACTAATTCTTTCTGTTAAACTAAAAAAATTAATCAACTAAAATAACATATTTTATTTCTTTCTAGAGTATTATTAATTAGTTATTTTCATCAAGAAGAGAGGCTTTGTGTCAGTGTATGAGGGAGAGAGCGCTGTAAAACAGTTTTTCAAACTGAAACAAAAACAAAGTGATTTGAAATTTAAACAATTTTTAGCATCATATATTAGTAATCAGCACCATAACTGCAGTCAGGACTAACTCACCGAAGACATCTTCAGTCTCTTGGTGTGTTCCCTGGAGAATGTGGACCTTAACCTGCATGTTTCAGGGCTGTCAACATTCTTAAATCCAACACGTTCTATGACAGACAGGGCTGGGAAAGTCTAAGATGATAAATCAGACCAGCTTTGCTCTAATATTTTGAGCCCCACTGAAGTCAGTGCCTTGTCATTTCGCTCTGTTGCCACTTCAATGAAAGGTCCTGAAGCCAGCAACTAATTGGTGAGCGGTGGCAGACGGAGCCGGGACCGGCTCAGCTCCAGCTCTTTGAAGGAACAGCTCAGGCTGCCTTCTCAGGCCTGGAAATGTAGGGAATTTGATTCAGTCATTTTTTCAAGTCTGGAGAGGACTGGAGTAAAACATAAGACATTATTCTTTATTACAATTAAAAATTGTCATTAGACACTCACAGGTGCTTCGGACAGCTCCTGTTGTCATTTCAATGGTTTTGATTTTTAGATATTAAACAAAACAGTCAATTTTCTTTGTATTTTTATGTTTACAAACCTTAGTCGTTAGGCATGGTGCATTCACCAACCCGATCCTCACGTTTCTGACCAGCAGGTCATCGGTTAAGGCCACTCCAAGGAGGGATGCACCAATATAAAAATTTGAGCAGATAGTGATACTGCTGTGATGGCTGATGCCTCACACTTAACTGTATTGCGTGTATACAGTATTCCCTACGCTTTTGACACTGTAAAAATGGTCACATCCTACATGTTGTTTTTGCTTTAAACAATCACACAATCCTGTTCTGCATGACTATCACTGTCACATGACTGAACAGAAACCACATGACCAACTTCCTCCCCTCCCCTTCCTAAAACAAACAACAAATAGATGAAAATAAATATTAGTCATTAATATCAACCCAGTTTTACTCATCAGGCCAATACCGATGTGGGCCTGTCAAAATAGCATTTGATTTATGATCAATTATCCCAGTAATTATTGCGATAAATGATAACATTGTTGTTTTGAGACCATTTTCAAGTATTTTGTTAATATTTGACATAATAATGCAAGTTCACCTTTAATTTTGTAGCAAACCCTTAACACTGGAACTGGAAGATACTTTAAATATTCAAAATAAATAAACCAAAGAAACAATAAATTAAACTGGAATACAAAGCTCACACAACAAAAACCATAAATAAAATGGATTATGATCTCTATAAACAAAATTTTCCTTCAAAACATATTAATCATCATAAAAGAAATCGAACTCATTTTGTTTTATTATGCTGTTAATTGATTTGTTATTGTTAAAAAATAACTTGCATTTGGATGCCGATGTATCGTGGATTCCTAACTCAGACTAAAAAGTTAACCAAATTCCAACATGGTGAAATTTCCAATTGATCACGCCAACCTTTATTCTTGTTCTCCACTTTTAAAAAAAAAACTTTCATACAGCATTTGTTGTTTATGAACTGCTCGCATGTTGTCCTCACTGCTCAACTCTCTCCTGTGTGCTAGGCTGAGGAAGAGGCACCGTGAGGAGAGGATCGCTGGCACAGCACAGAAGGTCCAGCAGATGAAACAAAAACTGACTGAATCAGAGAAGAAGCAGGAGAAGTGGCAGTACTGGAGGCCCGTCCTGCTCAGCGTGGGTTCTGGGGCTGCCCTGGCTGTCACCGTTTTGTGTTGGATGTACTTCCAGTAAAATAACTCTGGCTCCCCCTCAAGAAACTGACTCCTATTTTGCACCGGTACCTTGGATTAGGTACTTCTTTAAGTAGACGTAGATGGTAACATGTGCATAACTGAGGGTATTTATTAAGGTCAAAATGCAAGAGCACTAGATCAAGCAAGTGTGTGTATATTTTTTCTCATAAGATCTTAACAGAAATAGTAACATCTCAGGATCTTTGTGCCAGCACAGTGATTTTTTTTTTCTTTCCTCTCGTTGTCACTGTTCAAGAATGTACTGTGTCATAGAAACATGGCTTTGAATGGAACTTACTAAAGGTGCAGTACATAGAAAAAAAAGAAAATCAGACAAGTTTATTTTTGCATTCTTTATTTGTAATGATCAAATGTGTGTTTATCATCTTTGGATACATTTTTGCATTTCAAAGTCATTGTTGCTGACTGTTGACCCAACCCTTAAAATGTAGAGAAGACCCCAGACTGAAGACATTAACTTTGGGATTTCTTTTTTTAATACCTATGATAAACTGCATGTTGTCCCAGGTTTTCTACAGCGCCATCTGTTCTTCCACTGTTAATAAGCAGGGCATATCTTTTTTCTTTTTCTTTTTTCTCCCACACTAAGATTAATTTAGATTCTTATGTAAATCATACAAACTGCCAGGTTCCTTGCCATTTATTGCATGTGTTTACCCACTGGTTGGGTCCAAGTTTTCCTGCTGTTGTTTTTGTTGTTGAGAAAACCAAAGCGAAGCTGTCTGTGTTCAGGAGGTTAACAGCCAGGTCAGCTCATGGATGACTAAAGCCTTGTACTCCCAGGATGTGGAATGTATATTTTTTTTCTTCTTAATCTTTTGACATAACTCACACCTGTGTTACTAAATGAAACTACTCATGGTACCCATGAGGTATTTTCTTGTTTGACTCCTTCATTTTAATCAATAGCATCACCAGGTTGCTTTTCAGTTAACACGGACCAGTCTGTAGCTACAGCAGTGCTGAATTAAATCTGAGGTTGGCAGAAATTGCTGATTAAACCTGCAAATGTTCCTAAAGTAATAGATGTGCCAAGGGATCCTAACAGTTCAGCTACCTTTTATTAACAGAATCTATTGTGCAATATATTAAATCAGTTTTCCGCCAAATGTCTTGAGCATCAGAATAAGATGTCTGATGTGCTGCTGCTGCTTACTGCAAACAGATTTTAGTTTTCACAGAAGTCCAAAGATACACTGTGGCTCTCAGAAGCGTACACACCCCTGATTAAATACCAGGTTTTTGTGAAGTAAAAACATTCCCCTGGAATATGATTCTGTTCAAAATTTAAAAAAAAAAAATACTTTATGGATTTCAAAGAAAAATTTAATGTTGTTGTGACTCACATTAATTAGACAGCTTCACTGTTGAGTCTCAAGTCCGTAGAAATCAGGATGCTGTACTGGAAGTCTGAAGTGTACAGAATGAAAAGTAATGGTGAGAGGACAGAGCCCTGCGGTGCTGCTGTGCAGCGGGCCGCCTGGTTAAACACACAGTCCTTCAGTTTGTTTGTCAGGTAGTCACTGAGCCATGTGATTGTTCAGGCCTCTACCTGATAAATCATTTCCAAAATGTTTTCACATATAAATAGGAAAATAGAGAGTAGTTGTCTTACGATCAAAAGGTTGTAGGTTCGATTCCAGCTGCCGCATGTTGATGTGCCTCTGGGCAAGGTACTTAACCCCAAATTGCTTACCGATCAGAGTATAAGTGCATATCAGTGTGAGTGCGAACGGGTGAATGTGGCTCTAGTGTAAAGTGCTTTGAGGGGTCAAAATGACCTACATACCGACTTGACAATAGTTGCCCACTCCAAATCTGTCTGACAGCTCTTGACTTTTCTTCTGGAGAAGCTCTTCTCAAATTAGTTTGATCTATGCTTGGACTGGCATTGATACTGAGAAATCAAATCTCTTCTCGTCTGAAGAGTTTGGGCCAAGGTTCACTAGTACTTCACACTGAGTTGTTTCCACAAACATGAAAACAACTCGGTGTGAAGAACGGTAGCCAAGCTTCTTGGAGCAGACATGACACTGCTTGTACATGTTGATCACAACCAGACCTGAAGATCTTCAGTACTGCTGTCAGCCTCCCGGAGCAATTTTCATCATCTCAATAATCCTGGGAGAAACGTCCATATTTCCTCTTTTCCCTTTTCTCCCAGATTTTGCTTTTTGTCCCATATTTTCTCTAATTAGTATGTTCACTGTGCCATGGTATAAATATATTTAATTCTATTTTATTTTATTTTTTTTGTATTCTTCTCCTGGCTAATACTTTTGTAAAATGAAAACCCTCTGATCTTTTGTAACCTCACTATGCACTCTTGCTTAAGGGAAAGTATGCATATGTGTTCACTTTATTAAATCCATCATAACTGGTGACAGATATGAACTCAAGACTAAATGCTGAAGCTGAATCAAGAGGAACTTCAACCAAATGCTAATTTATTGAATTATGGGCACAGCCCCATTATGTGTGTGTGTGTCTGTCGGTGTGCGTGTGTGTGTATATTCAAAACAACAGGCTTGGTGTTTTTTTGGGGAGGGGGTTGTCTTTTGTTTTTTACATCCACCACTATGTTTTCCAGTGGACATGAGAAAGTTTTGGAAATGATTTGTCATTTCATTTCTTTACATCACAAAAGTCTGGCATTTTACCTGGGGTGTGCACACTTTTGAGATTGACTGTATTGTTACCTTCAGGGTTGATGTGTGAAGCAGTCCTACATACTTATGAACAGGGAGAATGTGGCAGCTGGGATGTGTTGAGAACGACCCCCCCCCCAATTTGTATTAAAACAACACACAATAAAATCCTTTTTTTAATGCAACCCTGTGTTATGTGAAGCATTACAGCCAGGTATGTTTGCTCACAACTCTGATCATGTTCCGTTGCCATACCCTAACTAAAAATCTAGGAAAGTCCAATCGTTATTGTGTGGGGAGAAATGAATTCAATGTTAAGGAGACAGTGGAGGATTGTGCAAAAAACACTGACAATTTTTGGTGTCCCTACTGTTAACTGTTAAAATTCATACCCAATGAGAGCATATTTATTTTAAGATTTAAAATAAATGCTAAAATGTATTTAAAATCTGGTATTTCTAATTATTCATAATGGCCTGTTCTGTGCCTTTATTCCTTGTGCATTTGGAAGGGAAACAAGCCCACAGCATCACAGATCCTCCACCTGCTTCACATGTTAGGATTTTGCATATATTCTCCATGCCAAACCTGTATGGTTTCTGTTGTTAAAAAGCTCAATCTTAATCTCATTTGACTAAACCACAGTTTCAGTTAACGTTCCAAAAGAGTTAAGAAAACTTCACGTTTGTGTGTGATTGTTGGATAGGAACAAGCTTTATGTGGCGTCACCTCCAACCAAGAGATTTGCATGTAATTGGCATTTAATGGTTGTTATGGAGACCTGGTAAGAAGCTATTCTTCCATGCAGTAATGAGCGTTTGTTCTTCCTTATCTCTGCACACCATTCATAGTGCAGATAAGTATGAGATCGTCCGACCTAGTGGCCAAGAAGAGAAATTTGTCTATGATTTATAGTTTTACCTCACGGAAGTTAAATGTCCTGGATTTACTTAGAAGTTTATTAAAAATCTAACCAAGTCTAAAGAGTAAAGCGTTCATAAATGTTGTATTCTGTTAAAAACAACATGGGATCGTTCTCCCCACAGAACAAATACAAGTAAATGTTAGATATTTCTTTTTGA
The DNA here is from genome assembly GCA_903066825.1 of Alfaro cultratus. Taxonomy (NCBI): domain Eukaryota; kingdom Metazoa; phylum Chordata; class Actinopteri; order Cyprinodontiformes; family Poeciliidae; genus Alfaro; species Alfaro cultratus. The sequence goes on from CAEFZX010024442.1 coordinate 146,425, forward strand.
ATATTTCAAATAGCTATTTTTGCTTGGTTTAACTTCGAACTTCCACCAGGAACAGAAGGTCTTCTGAACTACAAATTAGAAGCGGGTCGTTTTCTCTGGTAGTCGCTAATGGTTAGGATCCTGGGGCGACCGATATGACACCTGAACACATTTTATTTAGTGAAATCTATATTTTGTTGAATTTTTTAAATATGCGCATTACATAAAAAATATGGATATTAATTTTACTTCCGTATTTAGTTTGTTAATTTTTAAATGTAACTTAGTAGGCTTTTAAAAAAAAAATTTTTTCTTTTTCCGTCAGGCATTAATGTGGAAGTCTTACTGTTTCCTTTTTCGCCTAAATTTAAAACTGGCAGTTGGTTGTCTAAACAAATAAGGCAGAGCTGACAAGTGTTTACAAATATCATATGTAGCTTAAGCAACAACGGATATATGTGTGTATATCTGCTGTGTTCGCATATTCGCTGGACTGGCTGCTAAAGCTAATTAGCCATAATGTGTCTTCCTCCAGAAAAAGCTTCCGAGTTGAAACAGATAATACACAACCATCTCCTCAGGGTAAGCTAACCATATCACTCTTAAGTTTTTGTTTTGCAAGCAGTAACTTTATTCTGTACTTGGCTAGTTTCGACAGGGACGTTTATTTAATTCTCCAAATGACTCTTCTGTCGATTGTATACCTAATAATTACATTTGCAAATACAGCAGACTGATACTTACCTATTTTTAAGAAAAAGATTCAATAATTAATCATATTTCTTCATCTGTCGTACTGTAAAATTTGGCTATATGAATTACTGGTACGGGTTTGTTTAAAAAAAAAAAAAAAAAAAAAAGATATGTACGCTTTAATGACGTTTTTGTGCTACTTTAAAGACCCTTAAAGATGTTCATAAGTGAGTTCCCATCTATTTTAGTCCAAATCTTTAATTTAAATTTATTCTTCATCTTCAGTTTATTTTCTTGATTTGTCATAAGTGCCCACAGATTCAGATCTATGGAGTTTCTTTACAACAAATCTAAATTAACAATGTTCTGAAGATAGTTTGCCTCTTTTGTCTTATGAAACAGTGTCCTACCATCCTGGAAAGCCCACACATAATAATCAGATAACACACCTGATGCTGCTTACTCAACTCTAATTTATGCTTTCTTACAGAATCGTTGCTATACAGTTGGTTTCCTTCTGTAATTCTGTAATGTCATTTTTTTCAGTTTGAAACAATGGAAAGGTTAGCAGTTTTATTTTTTTCTGCCCGTCAGATGGACGTCCACGGACGAATCCGAGAAGTCCTGGCAGAGACTATAAAAGACGATGAAGGCTCGGCGCATAGGCCTCTGTCTGAGAGAGACTTTGTACGCGCTCTCCAACGCCGAGGCATCATCGACGATGTGATGAGAGACCTCCATTTCACTCAGGTTTGCCACCATTTTGCAGACTGTCAGACTGAGATTAATATTTAAAGATGTCTGTTTTACATTTCTAACATGTTAAATGCCACAAATAAAGTGCTATCTCTCACTTCTTTGTGATAGGAAAGTGCTCCAAATATTGATGCAGAATCTCCGTCCAAGCCTGCTGGTCATCATGTTGACCAAGATAATACGCATCTTAAGAAAAGTAAGAGACATCTCTCATAATGCTTAATGGAAATAAATGGACTAAGTCCTCGGTCTAATTTGTTTTGATTCTCTCTAAGCTAATCTTGATCCATCAAGGCGATACCTCTATCTTCAAGTTCTTGGAGGTAAGGCCTTTTTGGAGCACCTCCAAGACTCAGAGCCTCTACCTGGTCAGGTGTGTCCCACGTTTACTCTCTACCTGCACTTCCGCAACCAGAGGTTCCGCTCCAAACCGGTTCCTTGTGCCTGTGAACCCGACTTGAAAGAGGGTTTCCTTCTAGAGATCCACAGAGACAGCTTTGGTAAGAGAATGCAATCACTAAACATCTACTAGGGCATGTAGCACAAAAAACCTTTTTTTTATATTTTTTAAAATTTTACATTAATCTTAAAATTTTCTAGAAAAAACAAGAATATTTCTGAGCTCCAAAAGTTGATCATTTGCAAGAAAAAAAAAACCTCACAATTTTTGAGATTAATTTCAGAAATTGTCAACCTTTTTCTAGAAGATTTCTCTTTCCAAAGTAAAAAATTTGCTATAGTAAACTCTGAAATTTTGAGAATTTTCTAGAAAAGAGTTTCAGAAGTCGAAAATTTTAAACTTTTGAAACTCAGATAAATCTCAACATTTCTTAAATTTTTGGCAAAAATTTACTCCATCTTTTTCTACAACCTACAGTCATCCTAAAACGCTTTTGTGGACATCTTCCTCTGTAACCAGCTGTTGTTGTTTTTTTTTTTCTGTCTGCGGTGCTGCAGGAGACGGCAGTAAGATGGTGGATGCAACCGCCATGCTGTCCATGTGCGACTCGGTTCACTTGGTGCTGATCAAGACAGACACTTCCGGTGAAACGACGCTGGTCTCGTCCTACTTCCTGGACTGGAGGATCGTCCTCGGTTCGCCCAGCTGCAAGACGTGCTTCGCCGTGGAGATGATGGGAGTCGGTGAGCATCACCGGACAGCAGTGACATCAGCCATATTGTTCTTTGCATCTTTTCTCTAAAGCCGTGCAAAAAGGATGTGTGATGGAATGTTGAGAAATTTTCAGACATTTTTAGCTAGCATATATTTTTTTTAAAGAATATTAACTAACTACATTGAAGTTAGGAAGGATCAGATTACTTCTGTGTCAGAGAGTTGGAGCTGCAACGCTGGATAGAATTAGAGTGTCCATTAAAAGTCTACTTTTTTTTTTACAAAAAAAGACAAATTAAAGTATTCAACATAAAATAAGTGACTGCATAAATATTCACCTCCTTCAAGTTGGTATTCAGTAGCTGAACATTTGATGGATTTAACTGAATCCAGTGGCTGTTAAGAGCCTCAGAGATGTTTTTTGTATCCATCCCTGATTTGTTTGTTTCAATAACCTTTTCTCTAATTTACTTGGAGTGTTCTTTAGACTTCATGCTGTAATGGCAGCCAGAAATACTGATTACGGTAACCAGTGGACCTTCCAGACACTAAAATCACTGGAGACGCTCACTCCACTCAGCTGGTCTCTATTCCTATCATTTTGCCACTACTAGTGCCAATTGGCTGGACCGCTGTTGAATTAGCTTAGTCATGTACTTTTATCCAATTGTCGTTATTTTGTAGATTTCAGGAAAAAAGCTTAATTTTGATTATCATGATTAATTTTTGTAAAAGCAGTAGTAAAGGGTAGAACATGCAAGGGAGTGAATTCTTTTTCTAGGCTCAGTATTCAGATTCAGTGAAGCCTCCACATCCATGCTGTTTATGAAAAAAAAAAAAACGATATCAGGCAACAGCATAGTAGTGCTTTACTCTTTGTGGCATTTAGAGTGCTCAGAGTGGAATGGGCTGATGTTTCTTGAGTCAATTGTGGGCAGGTATTGCGAAATCGAAAGCAAGTTTCTTTTTAAAAATACACATGTGTTTTTGTTTTAAGTAGTTTACATTCTGGAAAAGTTGAGGAATCACCTCTCCATTTTTGCAGAACTTAAATCGAAACCTTTAAATCTTCTAAAGTAATGCTCACTCAAGTTGCTTGCCTCTTGAAGAATAGTTTTAGACGTTTCAAAAGACTGATGACTCCTGGGGAATTCAGTTTCATTTTATTTATTGTGATTTGTGTTGTAATTAGTAATTAGATGGATAAACGGAGCAAAGAGTGGAGCCTGTATTTCTCAATAGCACATATATTTTTAGTGATATGTTTGTGTGTCACCAGGAAGTGAGAGTAAAATCCCAGCAGGTGTTTTGACTGTCAGTCTGGAGCTCTTCCCTCCTCTCCAAGAGACTTTGAACACCGATATCATTGTCACACAGGTAAAAGCAGCGGCATGTAGAAAAAAGGGGCTTTGGATCGGCTACATGGAGTTAAAAGTTAACAATAAACGTTAACGATAAAGGTTAACGATAAAGGTTAACAATAGTTTCCTCCCTTACTGGAGATTAACCGCCTTTAAAACCTTTTTTTGCGAAGGTTCATGTAGCTGTTTTACAAAAAATGGGAAAATGTTAACATTTAAAACTTTCTTTCTTTCTAACCAGAGAACTTCCTTCTTCTTGTTTTTTTTCTTTCCTGAATGATGTTGAATTATTACCACAGAATTCCATTACTGCCATCCAGAGTCAGTCCTCCCAGGAAAAAACCATCAATACAATGCTGAGAAAGAAACATGAAAGCTCTGAATGGAGGCGCTGATGCCACTGTGTTCTCTGCGTTTAGCAATCGCTGGAGAGGCAGAGGACTGCGGAGAAGGAGAGGCTCTTCTTGGTATACGCCAAGCAGTGGTGGAGAGAGTTCCTGGAGATCCGACCGTCCCATCAGTCCAAGCTGGTCAAGATCTTTGCCCAGGTTCGTCTGATTTTTCATTCCACTCTTCCCTCTTCTTAAGCTATTCTTCAATTAACAGTGCAATCTCGTTCTTTACTCACAGCCGTTAAGCTGGCTCGATCTGATCCACCAATCTTATTTACCTCGGCAAAGGTCTAAAAATCAACCACTGTCCTCTTTTGCTCTGCAGTGAGAGATATTTAACTGACAGACTCCTTCACCAGGTCATGTCTGCACATTTTCAGTTAACAGCAGCCACCCCACTGTTTCCACATCAGCAACTTTCTTGCTATAGTTAGCAACATTTCAGACAAAAAAGTCAGTATCAGCCAAAATCGTAATCAGCAGGTCAGGCTTTTTAAAGGTCGGTAATTGGCGATCGACCAGAAAACTGCAATTGGTGCATCCTTAATTTGAGCAGTAAACAGTCTGCGCTGTCTGCAGGATGAGAACGGTGTCAACAGGCCCGTGTGTTCCTACGTGCGCGTCCTCCGGGCCGGACGGCTGCTGGAGAGCCCTCGACAGGCCGCCCGATTCGTCAGCCTGCTGGCCCATGAAAGGGCTCCAGTGGTGGGAGGAGGGGGCAAGCAGGAGCAGTGGTGCACTTTAATGGCTTTCCTGTGCAGAGGGAAGGTGAGTTTATGGCAGTGCATTTACTGTAATGCTCAACAATTACTATCTTGGTAAGACGGTGGCAGATTTACAGGTTCTTCTACTGAACTTCCAACTAAGTGTTTTATTTCTCAGTTTCAGATTAGCAGCATTGTTCATGAAGGAAATGACTTCTGTTGTTGCACGTCAACCTTCCTGGCATTTAAATTTGGAAATGGACTGAGCAAGTGTGGCTTGTTAGAAAATGAAAATGAAAAGCTGTGTTTGAATGAGCCACAACCTTTCTAGAATGTCTGTCCATAACCGACAAACACGGCATATTAGCACAAACAAATCCTGCTGCTAACTTTCAACCATAACCTCATCAGAGCAACACAGTATTCTACTGTCCAGTCAGTGTCTTTACTCTTCAGCACAGCAGGAAATCTACAACAGAAATGCTGACAAAAAAAAAATAAAATAAAGAGGTTACAAGGACTTAGTCAAAGTCTAGACATAAGTCTGATATTTATATTATATTCTCAGGCTGACAGATTTCAGTGAAGCATGACATATTATGACACTCCAGTCTCCAATTGGTTTTCTCATCTGATGTTCACATTCATCTACATCCAGTCAACCACTCCAAGAAGATGTACAGCAAAGTGGACTCCCCCTGTATCAGTATTGATACATTTTATTCAGTATCTGGAGCACGGCTTTGAGCAGGTTGATGTTGTTTAAAGGGGCAGTTTTCTGCAATATTGACTTTTTTTTTTTTTTTTTTTTTTAGCTTTACATCATCTTATGATGTTATTCCCACATCAAAAACACTCCTGGAGTGTTGCCTTGATTCTTTCCTACATGTTTGAGAAATCCTTTAATCTCCCATGGCAACTAGTCAGCTGTGCAAAATGCCCGGTTGTACCTAGTGTTGCCTTTGAGAGCAGGAATTTTTAAAGAGACAGAGGCTATAAAATTACACTATATGCCTGGAAAACACATAATACAGCCTCTTCAATTTTAGTGGCATACAAACCTCCAAACCCCATGTGAGTTCCCATTAAAATGACTTTAAATTACAGATAAATCTGCACCTATAGTGGTAGATAGCTGTTTAATTTCTTCCTACTTGGAAGACTATTTTTAGACTTTATCATCATTATAGCTTTAGTGATTGGGTTTAGCTGTTGCTTGGGACAAGATGTCCTGCTGCAGCTAAAATGATGTTCCAGACGTCAGAAAGTGTCACTTCAACTCCGCTCAGCTGCCTTCACACGTTCCCCGTTTCTGAGTAGGACGGATTGTGTTCTTTCCGAGGAAGGGAGATTTGTGCAGGGTTGACTGGCTGCTGCATTTGACAGTGAGGAATTTCCCAGAGTGCCTCAGGATAAATGCTCAGTCCCTCTCCTCAGTGAAGAGGCTGGCAAGACAGACACAGCACAATTCTCACAAAGTGGCCCTTGTCAACTGTGATTTATGAGTTTCATTCCAGGGAAAATTAATTTAGCCTCATCAGACCCCAGCCTGTTCTGATGCTACCGTCCATATTAGCACTTCTGGGGAACATCTATCATCATGACTTGCCCATAGCCTTGTGCCGGCACGCCGAAGCTGCAGCCCCCACTACTCGACCGAGGCCATTTTACTGGAAAAGGTGCACAAGTGAAATTAGAGTTGCTTACTGTTAGAGCCAATTTGATGACTACAGAGCTCGTTTCCTCTCCAGCAGGCTGGTCTTTTGTGTGTTCAACACTTCTGAGAAAGGCTCATGGTTCAGCGAGGACAAGATATTGTTTATTTATTTTTATTTTTTTTTCCAAACATAGGGCGGTAGTAATGTGATGAATTAGGCAAGCATGTTAAAACATATTTTCTGTTCAGATCTACAGCCAGGAGCAGTCACAGTCTAAGTGCTTAGCGTCACAGTTAATCTGTTGTTTCACACCCGAGTTCTAGTAACCTGCATCTCTCTCCTTAATTAGTGCCTTACAAACATTAATGAGGTCTATTGCCTTTCTGATTTCCAAACCACCCAAAGATCCTTACGCAGCTCTGTCTGTCCTCCCTCAGGGAGACTGTGAGGACCACGCTACTCTGCTCTGCAGCCTCCTATTGGGCTTCGGGCTGGATGCATATGTGTGTGTGGGCACCAAGGTCAACAGCGGTCCACACACCTGGGTCCTGACCCGAGGTACCGACGGGAGCATCACTTTCTGGGAGAGTCTGACGGCACACAGGTACGATTTAGTTTCACCTCCTTACAAACACAGACATGCCACAGGTCATACACCTTTTGGAACAGGAATGTTTTTTTAAAGTTGATCAAACATTTCTATTGCACTCATAGAAATGTGAGTATGAATATAAGTACAGGGATGTATATCTAATTTGAAAATATCTCCATGAAAATACACATTTTGAATATTTTTTTGAAGTTCAAAAACTGTTCATCAGTGCAGTAAACTGCATGTGTGTGTGTGTGCCAGTAGAGTATTCCTGTTTCTCAACAATGTATGTTCATGAAAATATGTCATTTTATAATTTATCTAAATAGTGTTTTTTTTCTTTTGGGACTGATTCGACTTCTCCTGTGTATGTGATCAGGTATCTGCACCAGCCCATTGATCCAGATGCTCCCCCACTTGTCCCCCAACCCAAACCGTCGTCCCCTTACCGCACCGTGGGCTGCGTCTTTAACCACCAGACCTTACTGGCCAACTGCCAGCCGTCTGACTCGGTGGAGCTTTGTGTGTTTGACTTCCAGGTAGGAGCCCTGTGAACCACACAGTTCATTTAAGAGAAACATTGGGTTGCTCACACTTAGTGCGTAGGATCATTCATCAACAACTTCTGTCATGTTGCCATGAGAAATGACAACAAGCTACTGTGGATGCTGTACACTGGGTGTGTGTGAGCATGTTTGCCATCTGTCTTCCCTTCAGAATCAGTCACGCTGGAAGGCGATGAGTGAAGAGGCTCTGAAGTCGGTCTGTGCTCCAGGCTCCACCACCTCTTTACCTCCTCTGCCTCCTCTCTGTGCTCCATCTCTGGATCCTGCTGAGGTCAGCAACCATTTGGAGCTGGAGATGCGCTTCCTGGTCTCGGAACATAGAAAGGTAAAACTCGGCGGTGAACACTTTGCTGTTGTTTGAGGGCTAGGAGTTTCTGTGATGTCTTAAAGGGGCAGTTTTGTTGTAAATTGTCTTATTTTTAGCTTTACGTCATGTTATAATGTTATTCCCTCATCAAAAACATGCTTAATTCTTTCATGCAAGTTTGAGAAATCTTTTGATCTCCCGTGGCAACCATTCACCTGTGCAAAACACCTCGGAGGACCTGCTGCTCCGCCATCGAGATGCAGCTCCTCCTCAGACCTGCAATCTCCAAGCTACCACCTTCTGCCTCACAGATCAGCCCTACCTCACAGCTCCCTCTATCAGCTCCTTCAGACTAGTCAGCAGCAATTAGCAAACACCTGGTGGAACTGCTCATCTGCTGAGCTCATTATTAGAGCTACTTCTCAGAGCAGCGCTGGTAAAATCGTTGTTAAAAGTGAAAGCTGCAGTGGTGTTGTGGCTTAGTGGTAGAGTTGGTGTACCATGTGCTGAGGGCGTATGTCTTGACAGATCTGTCCCGAGTTTGATTCCCAGCGTAGGGCCATTTATTTCCAGACTTTCTCTTCTCATCAGTAGCTACTTCCTGTGTAGCTCCTGACGAATCAAGACCACTGTCTACTTTTCTGTGTATTGCTGTAGATTCAAAATTCTCAACAGCAGAACAAAGAAGTATGATTTGTGGGTTTTCATTTCTAACAGCCTGTCCCCTTCAGTACCATTTGACCAAGTAGTGGTAACGTAATCATTAGCGGAATAGGTAGAAATGCCTTTCTGTTTGGTCGGTTCCTCTCCTCCAGGACCTCGATCTGGCTACAGTGTGGGACGACCACCTGTCCTACCTGCTGTCCTCAGCCCTGTCGGCTTATGAAATGGAGCGTTGTACCGGCGTCTCCTGCGGCAACGAGGAGTTTCAGGACGCGGTGAGGAGGGCCGTGCCAGACGGACACACCTTCAAAGGCTTCCCCATTCACTTCCTGCACCGCAACGCTCGCAGAGCCTTCGCCACCTGCCTCAGGTTACACATTGCTCCTGTTACATTAACAGTCTGATCCTTAGGCCTTAGTACTGGTATACTTAATTGAATTCTAATTTTAGTATATTTGTCTGGCTTTCAGTCCTCCTGTTTGAAATATTTGTAAAAGCAAAAGTAGAAGTGCTTTACTTCTACTAGTAGAGAACGGTTGAAAAATCTATAAATTCAGGATAGTTTAGTAACATTTTCAGTATCTGCTTGTTTGCTTGTTTTTTGTTCCATGAATAAAAATTCTTGTTTAAATATTCTGTCCATACTTGTAGTAAGTATGAACAGAAAAGCCAAAAACTACCTCAAGCAAGTGTGAAACACATTTTTGTGAAATTGAAGACGCAGTCTGCTGGGTTTCCATAGAAATGTTTAATCTACTTAGAATAATTAATTGGGCATACTGTACTGTTTGACAACTGGGATCATTTAGAATGTATATGTGATTGAATTGAAATTCTTTTCTTTTTTTTGTAAAGTGCCTTCACAACAAACTTTATAGCACCAGTTTGTTGTGAACTGCTGCTATATAAATAAACTAAATTGAATTGAGGAAGTTATTCTGAATGTTGCCATTTCCTTTTCCAATGCAATATTTCAACATGTTCTTTAAAAAAAACGTTGATTGAACTTCTGACCTCTGTGTATCTGATGGTTCTTTTGCTTTAATGACGTACTTTTTTCAAGCTCTGTCCCCATTTCTTACAGGTCAGCATTCTGCGAGGAGATTGTGTGTTGTCGTGGCGACCACGTGAGGCTCGCCGTTCGAGTTCGGGTGTTTGTGTATCCTGAGAATGCCTGCGCCGTATGGATGATGTTTGCCTGTAAATACCGTTCTGTACTCTGACCAGCAAGCAGAATGTTCACCTACCTAATGCCTCGTGTTGCACATGGACCACAGGGAAGGTTCCACAAACACAAAGCCAGGCCCAGCTGATGGTCAACAGAACCAGTGGGTCCACAAGAACACTGAACTGAAATGAACTAAAGGAATGATGTTGCTTTGACATTTATTTTGTATATTAGAATCTTTATATGTAAAGACTTTTTCTGCTATTTATATTTTGCAAATAAACTGAAATTTGTCAAACTTACTGCACATTTTTTTTATAAATATTTTCAGTGTACATGTCTTAACTGTTTCTCAAGTGGTTAACAAGAACATATCTAGAACTTGAATAGATGAGTTGTAAATGGACTCATTTATATGAATCCATTTAGGACTCGTATAAATGAGTCTAAGTGTTAAGTGGACTCATTTATTAAAAGAGATATAAAAAGGACTGCTTCTAGAGCAGCTCTTTTTCCTGCATGTTTTTTGATTAAAAAAGAAATTGTGCAAAATTAGTATAATTCGCAAAATTGCAATGGAAACAATTGTTTTCGCATCACACCATGTCATGCAATCAACAACCGATTTTACTCCTGGCGGAAAAGACGACGACAGGAAGTGGTAGTGTGAACTTATTCATGTGTGATTTTTGTGTGTTTTTTTTTTAAATTGACAGCGGAATATCAACAAAGTTTAGCGCACATTTATGATGGAAATGTATCTAATGTCTGACATTAAATCAGAGTAAAGCGTTCCTTGTTAAGGTAAGTTATGATTACAAGAATAAATCCTATCTTATCACTTTATTTTGCCTCCTGAGGAAACGTTTCCCTGCAGGGAAATGGGTAGAAAATAGGAATTTAAACACAAACACAGAAACAATCTATAATATTTTATAGACAGTTCAAAGTCTATAAAATATCAATATCAATGAAACAACATAAGGCCTGATCACAATAAATGCCCAATTAAATACATGTTTTTCGTTTCAACTTTAATACAAAAGCATATTTTTCATAAATCAGAAAAGCTCACACGAATTAACTTGTAATGCACAAGTGAAACTCTAGATGGCAGAGCAATCCTGTTAATGGCATCGTGGATGAACTTGCAGGTAGAGAGCCAGTTTTCACTGGTCCCAAAATAATTTGAAAAGATTATGTTAAATAATAATAATAAAAAAGACAAAAATCAGATATGTCACAAAATCTCATATTTTTTATTTTGCGTGTGTCTCAAATGTATAAACAGCCATTTTTTCCTTCTCTACTTATAATCAAATGCATCTATTGCCACAAAATCTGCAGGACATTTGAAAGAGGCTTGTGCTCTAACTGGCTTCTACATAAATTTAGCTTTATGATTAACCACAATTTTACTTTAATTTTCTTCCTTGCAATAAATAAATAAATAAATAAATAAATAAATAATTTCCTTTGTCAGACTACCTGTAATGTAAAATGAAGGAGTGAAAAGCACATTGTTTGCAACTGAATGACCAAGAAAATGACTGAACAAAAACCAAACTATTTCTTGCACTTCCTGCTGTAGACACCAGGGCAAATATTCCAAGAAAGCCGTTAAAAGAGCTGCAGAAACGAGCCTTCGTGTATTATTTATAACACATATATAAACAGCACAGTATTGTATGGTATTAAATGTGGAAGACTTTGCTCCCCCTCCCTCTTTTGGGACTGACACATCAGCCCAAACCCTGACAAGAACGCTGTGAGGACGGCCAATTAATTAGATTTTTCCAACATCTAATTTGCAATTCTGCATTTGCCCCAGAGTTGTTGAACATCAGGTTCAGGAGGGAGGAAGAAAGAGGAAAAACACAACTAATGAATTATTCCCCTTTTTTTTCAGAATGTCATTCAGCCGTATAAACGCTCCTGTCCTGTCCCTCCTGTGTTTCACAGGATGTTTGATGCAGGGAAATCAGCTCCGTTTTCAGCCCTTATTAATCAGGTAAGCACATTTTGGTTTGACCTTTACAGTCAGTCAGACTGCAAAGGTTTTATTGACCTTCATATGACATGAACTATAATTTGAAAAAAAAAGAAGAAAAATCAAAACAACAAAACGTAAATTTTGGAGTCAAAAAGCTTCAATAAAAGCTTTTGGGTTGGATGTTTAGAAATTACAGACAAATCCATGAAGTATTCATAAAGAACTATTTCATAAAAAATATCTTTAATGTACCTTATATCTAATGAACTGTATGAGGTTAGGACAATCTTTGTTTCCGTCTGATACTGACTGTAATGAGTCACACATGCAAGGAAACAATTTGATTTTATTTCTTACTTCTTGTCAATATCAGTATTTCACATGTTTTTTTGTCATGGTTTATGGGGCCATAATCGGACCTGGTACCGATGTTCCCATTGGGTCTGGTGTCATTTTCCTGCTCTGTTCTTCACTTCAGACGTTTCTCATCACTTCCCTTTCTTTCCCTCAGCCAACAGAAAATCCCAGCAGAGGAATCTGTCTGAAGGAGATTCTTTTCTTTACCGGGAGCTACAGTATCTCATTGTATTATTTAGAGCAGCATTGATTAAACCATTAAATGAATTATTTATTTTAAGAGTTGCAATATTGTGTCTTCAATCGAAACTGAAGTATCATTGGGGCTAAAACGGAGAATTAATTTATTAGTAATTGGGCTGCAGATAAGCAAAAACACAACAACAACGATTTGAGTTACTGTATATTTACATTATACTTTATGAATACATATATATTTGTATATTTGTTGGGTGAATAGCTTCTTCACTGCAGTTTAACAGCAGAATTAGCTTCTGTGCCCTTCATCAGGTTTTAAAATGACCTAAATGTAATCTCAAGCGTGACATAAACACACAACACTTACAGTTACTATTCATCAAACAAAAATTCAAATCCCCGTAAGGTCAACAGTAAGTTCACCCTTCCTGTTTCCACTGGATTTAAGAGCCAACGCAGCAGCCAGATTAATCATCATCATCATCATCACCAGGTGTGACCAGCTCTATTAAAGCAGGAGTTTTGTCAGTTTGCTGGTCTGGAGCTGGAGTTGTTTCTGCCCAACAATCTGTGAAGAGTTAGAAGGTCAGCATGGAATCGTTTCACAAAAATCTTGTTTGCAGTGAAATGGTGAAACTTTCCTTCTTCTTTTTTCTGGATCATGAACTCTGACCTTAACTGTTTCCCACCATCAAAGTCATTCTCAACACGTATGGATCCAAGTTTGCTTGTCAGAGAAACACATAAGTGTTCACGTTTGTTATTGTGGATTTGCAAGTTTTACTCTGACGTCTTTCAGCAAAAATCACCTTTTAATTCTACAGTCATTTTAGCTGTAAAATAATCCCGGTGGACATAATGAAATGTGTTGTGTACAGATCAGCTACATTATTTTAGAGTTACTGGATTACGGCCATTTTATAGCACAATCACATAACTATATGTTACCATCAGTTGTTATAAAAATGCTGTGTATATCCAACGGAGCTAAAAAATAAATTTTACTTTGAAATTTGGCACCTTCAAATTAGGTCTCTGTGTCTTTAAGAAGCTCCTGATCTTTCAGACTCTCCCGCCTTCAATACGTCATCACAACAATGCTCCTCCATTTTGCCGTTTACTTCAGTTCTGAAAAGCGTTAGACTGACTCGTAGTTGTGTGAAACCAAGCAGGCCTGCAAACTCTCTGCGTAGTTTTCGATTGGTATCTTCACCTGGATCTCAAATTGTCTGATGCAGACAACAGGATATCCTCTCACCAGCTCATACGCGACAGAAACAGCAAATCTCCTGCGCGTAAAATGAGCTTTTAGTTAGTGAGCAGAGAAATATTGGAGCTCTGCCGTTTCCTCTGGTCACTTCAGGAAGGAGGAAGTTGCAGAACCTCCTCATTATTTCGTTGCCACTACATGAACCTAATTCCATGTTAGCCTGCCGGGCCTTGGGCTCTGTTTAAGTTTGTCTCCTAAATGAGAAGACTAATGGCGCATTTCCTTATCAGTGGTGTTTTTTCAGCAGCGGTAATATATCTGCAGACAGACACTGATGTATCAACTAATTACCGTATTTTAGTCGTTTAAAACGAAGCGGCGCGTCGTTGAGCTTGGCAGGGCTTCATGGCGCCTGAGCGTGTTGCCATTTCTCATCTCTGCCCAACACGAGCACTGGAAAAAAAATAAATAAATATATATATATATATATATATATATATATATATCTAGAGCTAAATGACTCGCCGAAAACACACAGATGACTTACAGCTACTATTTAACAACATCTATGTCAAATCTGCAGTCATTCTAAAGGCGGTCTCTCTGCCAGCGTTCGCATTGTTTTGTTTTTCTCCTTTTCCCCGTTTGAAAGCCGAAATTCCTGCAGGGTGTATAGAAGAAGAAGAAGTGGGAGTGACAGAGAGAGGAGCTCTGGGCATTGGAGAGAAAAGCATTGCATGGCCTGGAGCCTAACGAGTAATAAAGTCATTAATTCAGCTGATTAAGTTGGCCTTTGGGTTAAAGAAAAATCATATCCGTCTCCCTTTGAGATGTGACTGGGGAAGCGCAGAAGAGGGAGAAGTCAGCTAATTAGTGCTGGAAAACAGAAGGGGGGCCGAGGAGAGAGATGGAAGATGGAGGCTGAAACTGAAAGCAAAAGAAATGAGTGTGTGTGGTGTGTGTGTGTGCGTGTGCGTGTGCGTGAGAGAGAGGAGTAGCAGGCAGAGGGGGGTATGGATAGGTGTATCGACTGAACTACTAATGAGGCATGTTTGGGGTGAGGGAGTGACAAGCTCATCAAAAAGCCCGCTTGCCAGGCGCGCCATTTCTCTCAGAGAGTTTGCCCGGCTACCTTTGGGGCTGATGCTGCCTCTTAATGATGTGAACAAGAACGAACGGAGAGAAGTTCAGGTGAAATGTCACTCCGCTCGCAGTTTAATGAGTTTGTTGTCGGCTGCGGGGAGAGGAGAAAACATCCAGAAAGGAGCAACAGGAGATGTCATCAGTATGAGATACTCACGGAGACAACGACATGAACTTAATCTGAAAATCAGCCATTCTGTTATTTCATAGCTGTGCATAAAATAATGGACTGCTGACTATGAGCTGGATTATTAAGTCGCATGAGAAACAGGCAGAGGGAAGGAGAACCTGACTGGAGCGAATGGCAACACCTTAAAAATTGGGATTATTTCAAGTCTTTCATTTCTGCAGGACTCATTAAAAAACTTCTGCTAATTCTGTCCAATGAATAGTTTATATTATACCTTTATGTAGTAAGTTATGTATTAGAATCCTTAATAGCATTTGATAGTCTCAGATTATCCCAAAAAAAACCCACATGAAAAATAAATATATTTTTATGTAAAAATATTTACATTACTTTTACACAATGTAAATGTTAACATTATCTCATTATTAATATGTATAGTTATGTATTCTAATTTACTGGATACAGTCATATCCAATAAATGATCCTGATGAGTTTGTCAGAAACTATTTTTGGAAAATAATAACCTCTGAGCAGGTATTAAAGGTACGTTTCATCAAGACCACATTTCTGTTCTCAGAAATTGCTTTTTTATTGGTGCTTTATTTATGTAATATTCTGATTTTCAAAGACATGTTTTTATTGACCTAAAGTGGAAAACAATCATAACGAACAGAAATATAGTCACACCACTTCCTTTCGTCTTTGTTGTCGTTTTTGGCAGTAGGAACATCTGGGCTGTTGATCATGTGACTCGAGTGTTTCCACTGCAGGTTTGCAAAAAACATATTTTTCTATAAGGCTGAAAAATCACCTCACCCTGTTGGCATATTTCTGTTCAACAAATTTAATTGCAGTTTGCTCAATGTCATGGTTAATGGGAACGCAGCTGTTTTCACAGACAGCCTGGATGACACAAACACCTTACTGACAGGAACTGGATGGAATAGTGCAGCGCGGGTATTCTGGTTCAACTTAGAGCAACGTAAAAGCTTAAAACATTTATTTGTCTCTATCTGCTGAGTCCTGTTCAGGATCACTCATTAGCTGTTGCCTTTTCTCAGAAAATCAGTTGGTGACAGATGATGATGCACTCAAGTCCTCCGGGGTCAGCACAAAAACATTCAAACCTAATAAGCATTTTCAAATAACCTAATAGAGCTTTGGAGGAAACCTACATGTGCATGAAGGAGAAAATGCACATTTGGCTGTGCTGCACATGTATGAAACAACAGATAACTGAGCCAGTCATCTCAAATCCAAACTGATCTGATTCATTTATTAAATTCTGAAGGACTTTGGATGCCAATACCCAAATATGTTGCTCTAAACTGTCATACAACTAGAGATCGTAGGAGCTGGGTGTGGCTCAAGATGGCCGCTCATTTAAACAGCCAATAAAAATAAGATCATCCCTCAGTTACTTA
The DNA here is from genome assembly GCA_903066825.1 of Alfaro cultratus. Taxonomy (NCBI): domain Eukaryota; kingdom Metazoa; phylum Chordata; class Actinopteri; order Cyprinodontiformes; family Poeciliidae; genus Alfaro; species Alfaro cultratus. The sequence continues at coordinate 162,833 of CAEFZX010024442.1, forward strand.
AAATGATATGAAATATTCCAACTAATATGTTTTGTCGACGTGTACAGAATGTAGGGACCACCGCAGACTAAAGCGAACAAGTTTAGCATCGTGTCAACAGTCTGGGTACATCTGGTCCTGTGGCAAACACAGAGATTCCTCTGTCAGCGTCTACAAAGACAGAGAAGGAGCAGAGAGAAGCTGAGAGGGAGCTCTGCTGCATTTCCTTATGAATCCAACTCAAAGGACTCTGTCTTGTGGAGTCTGTAAAAATTGCAGAGTGTCTTCCGCAGTTGCAGAGAGGGTCAAACAAATGGGCTCTGCAGAGGCTGCCAAATAACCTTGGCCACTGCTATTGAAATAGTGGTCAATCAAAGGAGATGGCAGAGGGCAGAAAGCCATAAAGCAGCGGAGAGGGCCGAACGCGGCAGGGAGAGAGGGGCGGAAAAGAGGGAGAAAATGAAAAGCAGAGAAGGTGAAGATGGAACAGTGGATGGAGGAAAAGGCTTTGACAAATTATGCCATCTATATAAAAAAGACATAGTTTACCTTTGATCAAAGATATTTTTTGAACAAGTTGAAGTTCAACACAGACAAAAGAAATGACTCTAGTGTTTGATTTGCACAAAGACTTAGTTCTTTATCTTGATCATGTTATTTCCAACAGCTGCAGCATGCCACCCACACTGCACAAACTGTACATTACCTTCAGGTAATGACTGGATGACAAATCAAAAGTAAAGTAAATGAATTGTGGCTTTAAATCCCTTGTTAAAATGTCTTCTTGGACATTTAGGATAGACATTATGTGAGCCTTCTTTAATGCAGTGGCTTTCACCTTCCTTCTTTACAGGTCCTCTGGAGTCTTTCATCATGTGGAGAAGGACTGATTCTACTCCACCATCAAAGAAGGTCTTCAGTTTTGGCTAAACACCAAAATATTGGTGAAATTCATCGGGGGCTTTGCCATTGGACAGCGCATGATGGTTAGTTGTTGGTATCCCTCCTGATTATGGTAAATACTGGGAGAACTAACGCCTGGCAGCTCTGTGACAGCTAAATCTCAGACAGTAGTGTAGTGATTTTGAAGCCAGGTTGCATGAAAATACAAGTAATAGTTGCCTTAGCAGTTGTAAAAAGGTGACATATCACTGTGAGTTGGAAATAAAGTAAGTCCTTGCAGTGGAAGCTAACAGCTGGAGACTGGAGTCTGTCTAGGTAGTGGTCTCGAGTACCACTGCCTAGACTGATCATTGCCTTCCTACGCAATTCTGCTTGATTTGCAACTCCCTTCAGGGCCCTGTGTGGGGTTTCATCCATTGAGGTAGATTTCTCTGATTGAATTTCAACCAGGCCAATCAGCGAACAGAAGGAGGAGTTGTGAACTGTCACATTGATATTTTCTCTACCGTTTTAGAATTGTAGTCTGCTTTTATTGCAGTTTAGCAAATTCAACACAGGAAGTGAATGAAGCCATTCGGTCCTTGTGCGCCACGCTTAGAAATTTTGAGCAGATTAAAGTCAGAGAAAGAGGAATGTTTAAGACAAAGATGTGTGGCTCCATACTCCCCACGGGTTTGTTTACAGTACACAATTTCCAAAAACTTTTATCAAGTTGTGATGAAGGTTATCTCGTACAGAGGGTCCGGACCCTCAGGTATTGAGAAACGATTGTGTGGACTATGTTGAAGTTTTAAGCAACTGAATCTGATTTTACCCAATCGCTAACGTTTAGCTGTGATGTATGTAACGCGCCAGCTGAACTGTGACTGAAGCTACGCTACGAAGCTTATCGGGAATTGTGCGCAATGCAAACACCCATCCCTCACTGCAAAGAGAGAAGTGATGAGCGAAACGACGTCTTTACAACCAGTAAAATGTCTTTAATATTCCACTTTCTCTGACTTTAATAGCTCCATATTTGAAAGTGTGGTCAACAATTTTGCCATTGCCAAAATTATATGCATAAGCAGACTATGATTCTAATACAGCACAGAAAATCCACTTCATCCTTCACAACTCCTCCTTCTGTTTGTTGATTGGCCAGGATAAAATCCATCCTGAGAAATCAAGCTCAATGGGAGAAATCCCAGATGGAGAATTGCGTAGGTAGGCAGTGACCAGGCTAATATTTTATAGTTCTTAAAAATAATCCCACTACTAAATGAGGGAACATTTAGTAGTTTAGCCTAACCAAATAGTATTTAAAATTGGCACTAATTCATTGCACCATTAAGAAACATAAACATAAATCCTATCCATATGCATACATCTTAAACTCAACATAGTACTAACAATTAGGCCTGTCACAATAATCAATAAATCAATTAATCGTGTGAAAAAGTAAAACAAATACTTCCCATTTGCATGATTGATCGTTTATCTCTTATTTTCTCTCCTTTCTACCATAAACTAGATGGTAAAAGTCTTCAGTTTGTTGTTTTGTTTATTTATTTTGGATATTTAAAATGTGTTCCACTTCCAGTGTATAATGTCTGTTAGAATTTCTTGCATTGTTATTTTGCCGTTACCATTACATCACTTCAAAATGGTCTCAAAACAACAATATTATCGTTTATCGCAATAATTTCCGGAACAATTTATCATCCAGCAAAAATCTGGTATCGTGACAGGCCTGCCAACAATCTGAAAAAAAGAACAGGCCTCGTATAAAGAGCTCCGAAATGACCTGTCCAAGGAATTACATCAGAATTATTTCACTACCTTGAAGGACAGAACAGAGCTAGAACCTTCCAGCAGTTGCCTGTTGATCCAGCAGGTAATGTTGCCACTTTGAAGCTATGAGTCCTTTTGAAGCGTTAAACCAACAGGGACGGAGAAACTTTCTGTTCCCCTGTCCACTGATGTCCAAGGGGCACCGAGAGAGACTCGCAACTCAGAAGAGAAGGTGAAAGAAAGGATCAATCGATGGCCTGAAAAGGATTTCCAAAGGGAGCCGACATCAGAGGGACGGCTGGTTTTCGCCGATGGAGGCGATGAAAGGACTCGCTGCGGGACGCAGAAACCGAAGGAGAGAGGAGAAACGGGTGAGAAAAAGTGATTAAGAGAGAGAAAGAAAACATGAACTTAAGGAATTGTAAAATTTAAGAAAATCCCCTCTCTTCTCCATACTCCACCTTTCCACCCACCTGCTTCGCTCGTCTCCGGCAGAAAGAGAGCGTAGAAATAAAAGTGATGACAGATGAAAGCCTTTCAGCAGGCTGAGCTGTTCGGTACGGCCTGATTCGTATTCTCCAAACTGTCCCTGTAAGAGTTTACTTCAGCAATTAGGGATTTCTGTTTTCAATGGAGTTTTAATGCTATTTCAAAGGAAGAATTAATTAAGAGTCAGCCCTGGCATTTTTACACCAATTTCACACACCTTCAGTAACAGTAATTGCTTCTGGGTTGCATGAAAATGTTCAAAGCTCCATCTATTTTCATGGAATAAGTAAATCTACTCCAGCTGTTCCAACCTACCATGCATGTGCATGCATACATGTAGATACAAAGTCATTTTTCAGAGTTAATTAGAAATAGAAAACAATTCATTTTCACCGTTGATAAGAGATGCTAAGATGACGGACATGTACTGTGATTCTCAGCATCATCATTTCGTAAAGGTTTGACTGAACTGCAGCTGACCTCTCTTACATCTGGACTATTCCTTCTGGACTCTCAGCTTGGTGCTTTGCTGTGTGAGTCAGTGAGAGCAAATTTATTCATAATGCAGTTGTTTGTCCCCACAAAGTGACAATAATGAAATAACTTCCCTGCATGTAAATTTGCTGATTCGGTCGCATGAACAGGTTGCTTTTCTCTGTAACTATCTCATGATCGCAGACAAACTTTAGTTTGTCACTGTGGTTCTTAAAGTACAATTTTAAAACATGAGAATAAAGACTTAAATATGTGAGCATAAAGTGATAATGTTGCCAGCATAAAGTTGTAATAAACAAGAAGAAATTTGGAACAATAATCGTAGTGTTGCCAGAATAAAGTTGCAACAAAATGATAAGAAAGTGATAATATTACCAGTTTAAAGTCTAATAAAGGATAATAAAGCAATACTAATATGAGAAGAAAGTGATTATTTTACTGGAATAAAGTTGTAGTAATGAAAGGATAAAGTGATATTACTAAAATAAAGCTATAAAAGTTGAGAATAAAGTCATAATAAACAAAAAATAAAGTGATACAAATTATAAGAAGAAAGTAATAATATAATAGGAGAGTAATGCATAATTTTATGAGAATTTCTCAAATTTATCCACAAAAATAAGTTCAGAAAATAAAATGAGAAACGTTGACCCTCTTGAGAAGTTTTACTTTGGTATCAATTGTTACAAATTAGGAAATACTTCATATTTTAACACATCAGTATCAGATTATTGTCAGTAGCAGGACTTTGAAATGGTTAGTCAAATGGCTGAGACTGTTTTGAAGAAAGAATCAGAACAGACCAGCTGAGATCTCTGTCCAAGTTGTTGCATTAAAACAACTTTCTTTCTCGTCATTTTATGACCTTTTTTCTGTTTATATTGTGACTTTATTCTCGCCCCAATTAAAAAAAAAATAAAAAAAATAAAAATCTCTTGGTCTGTCCCTAATTCTCCGTCATCTGAAAAATGTGGCTACAAATCTGTATTTTAGTGTTTTTCATAGCTTTTATTTTGAGTTTTTACCCAAATCTGACGGAGTTTGTCATTAGACGTTTAACGGAGCGTATCATTTGTCTGAGTAAACATGAAAGCACAAGTGAATTTATCATCCAGGTTTAAACAGCAGTGCAAATAATGCCTGCATTAAAGTGTGTGGCTCACAATGGGAGCTTTTTAAAGGAATACTAATAATCCAGATTCTAATAACGCCAACATCTCCACGTAGATCCAAACTTTTGTCTATCTTTTTTTTTTCTTCTTACTGTTCGACGTTGCTGTTCCTGTCTCTGGGAACATAAAGGACAGCAGTTTGTAGGACTTTTTTTTCTTTCCAATCTTCCCAGAGGAATCCAATTACAGCACTGTTTGGAGATCTGCAAGATTACAGTGTATCTAAGGAAAAACAATCAGAGCCTATCTGATTCCCGGCTTTAGCAGGAGACAGATCGCTGTAATGAAGTCTCTTGTTTCTCCTCTTTCCCCCACCTTTTTACATGCTCTCCCCTGTCCCCGCTCTCTCTCCTCTCCTGTTCCAGTGTTCCTGTTTCTCTGCCCGGCTCTTTTTGACTTGATAGTTCCTCCTAAAGAAGCCCTCGCTCCTCCTGCATCCCCTTCCTTTCACTCCCGTTCTCCGCCGGGGATTACAGCTGTAGACCTGAAGGTGGTGCACGTACACAGAGAGATGAGTGGGATGGACCTGGTGGGTGTTTTTTTTTTTTTCTTTTCTTCTTCTTCTCTTTTTTTTCCTTCCTCTTTTTTTCCACTTCAGTAATGAAAATATCACAGGAGACCCTGTGGGTGGCGGTGACCTTTGGAGAACACTGCACTTCGCCTCGCTTGCTCGCTGTTTCGTGAAAATGCCCGGCCACCCGTCACACCTCACCCCCCTTTCTGCGCCCGCGGCCAACGCAGCCCAGCAACTGCAGTACGCTGAGATCACCTGGACTCCTGTCTTGATAGTTCATAACAGATTGAAAAAAAAAATGGGGGACAGGAAGGAGAGAATTAAAGAAAAAAATGAAAGTGTGACAGAGTAAACAACTGCAAACAATAGATGGAGTTTTCCATTTTGTATGACATTAAGAGAACGATACTAAAGGCATTCATTTAGCCATATTCATGTGTCATCTACAAAGAGACGAAAACCTGCCATACTCCTCCTTTTTACTCTTTGTGCTCCTCTGTTTATCCACATGCTAAAAGTCAAATGTTCCCCATCAAAGATGGAGCAGCAGCAGCTTGTACCTTTCATCATATCACCCCTGACTGCTGGTCCATAAACAGTGAACAGATGAATGCATTATTGGCACCATTATGTTGAAATGTCAGCATGTCTGGGAGCCGTGCGAAGGGAAGCATCGCAGCACGCCCTGTCAGATATCCTGCAGGTAATGAATTGTTTCAACCGTAAAGATATCTCACTCCAGTGACAGGAAATATACACTGATCTGCTTACAGCCTCCATATATATTATGTTGTGTGTTACGTTGTGTGTGTGCACATGCTAGAGATTTTACTGTTAGGACTAAAAGACAATTAAGAAGAAATAAATTGGATTTCCTTTAAAATATTTATTTCAGAATACAAAGACACCAATTCAGGGGCAATTGAAAAATACAGTTTTAAATGCTAAAAACAGATGTTTTTATTTGTTATTATTACTCTTATTGTTTTAACATTATATATATGTTTTTTCTTGTGTTATTTCTCTTTTTCTTTTCATCAACTTATTTTATTAGCATTTTTTGTGCAGTTTTAAACCTGTTTTTAAAGTGCTATATAAATGGATTTGACATTGACATTAGGGGTATTGAAAATGTATTGGGAAATGTTTAAAAATGTATTTGATAAGGAAAAAAAAAAGTTTTGCTGTTAAAGTTTCCTTGCAGAATGATAAGAAATCACAATTTTCCAAGGGAAAAATGTCCACCTTTTTTGTTCATTCATTCATTTTTTCTGAAACATGACCGTATGACATAAAATTAACAATTTTTTTAATTGTTACCATAACAACCTGTCTAACAGTGGTTGTTAGAGATCCTTTTTAAATCCTTTCTGTTGCAAACTCTGGGTGTTTTATTGTCTTATGAAGACTTCACAAAAACATGCAGCCCTTTGCCTCTAGCTGCCTAGTGGCTAATGCTAGCAGAGCTAACCTTTAGCTAGCCACCCACAGCCTGCAGAATAATCTGTTTAACAAAGAAATTTGCTAATTTTAAACAGTGTCCATGGTTACCATTCACATTATTGAGCACTATTTAGTTATTTGCAGCACAATTTTATTCTTTTTTGTTTCATCTGCTAATTTCGTTGTAGTAAACAGACAAGATATTCTCTGTGTTTGTCGATGTGTGAAATCATAAAAAATATATATTATATTGTTAATAATAAAACAATAATGAGGGCAGAAGCTAACTGTTTGTACATGCTACTATAAAAATAAAGACATATTCTATTCCGTACTAATAATATGGTTAATACATAATCAATACAGTTTATGGTGCTCAAATAATTACAGCAATTCATGTTGTACTTTAACAAAACAATAACACTCATAATGTGATCAATTTGCATAAAATAATCATTCCTCTATTATTAAATTCCTCTCCTGTGTAATACTGTAATAAATCAGCGCTTTACTCCTCTTTGTGAATCCAAATGATTTTGTGTAAAACCTGTTTGGTTTAAGCTTCGGTGATCTATGGAGATTGATCACACCATTGATCCCCAGTTCTTCTTCTACTGATCAATGTGTTGTAAGGTTGATCTGTAGACTGAATCAGTGTAAAGGGTCAGAGGTGAATGCAGCTTGTTTATACATATATAAAATATTACATGCATTTTTCTCTATTTCTCTTTGTCTTTTTCCCCCTTCTATATCAGGGCAATCCAATCCAAAGAGCCATTTTTGCCCTCAGTCCAACTAACTAACTAACTAACTAACTAACTAACTAACTAACTAACTAACTAACTAACTAACTAACTAACTAACTAACTAACTGTCTGTAACAGAGCCACTAATGCTGAATGATTTTTGATAAATATCTCCTCTTACACTGTAAAAACAACACAAAAAATTTCAGAAGGGCACAGTTTTGTCCAGAGGAGAAAGGGACAGTGCTCTAGCACCCCCTAGTGTCTCTCTCTGAGGGCCCCTGTCCCCAATTCCACGCAGATATTAACTTCCAACTCTGAAATGTGCTAAAAATCCATAAACCCACCTACAAAGCCATCCATACATCCACCCATAAGAAGCAGAACATGCCACACCAGTTATTTTCCCTGCCTACTTACGCTGCATTATGTGATATTTATGAGCTGGGCCTGCCAAACGGTTGGGAGCTGGTTGTATGTGTTTCATGCTACAGATCCGGGCAGCGTCTCCTCAGGGGCGTTGGGCTGCAGCCTAATGACCGCGGCCCGGCCAGGCCCCCAGGGGGATGAGCACGGCTCGGCTTTGTAGGGGAAAAGCTGTGATGACGGCTTTGAAGGAATGTCACTGCTGCGTCTCCCTTTGTGCTGAATCTGGCTCATTCACACACACACACACACACACACACCTACACACACATACACACACACACACACCCACACACACACCC